>MU159904.1:40971-76904 GCA_015888305.1 Antheraea pernyi | reverse complement strand
ATACCAAAAAAAAACGACCACTGTGATTCGAACCGTCGGCTCCGTCGAAACATATAAAGCCCCGTACGTTACAACTGAGCTACGCCTACATGACATTTCTGTACGTAATTATCGACCACTTATGAAACATTTATGTAGACGAAACTGTCACTTATGTTGTTACATTTATTTCATTGTATAAAAAAATGTTTGCTAAACAAAGGTGACAAGATTTATTTATTTATCTATCTATATTATAATAAAACTGTAGCAAGGTCAAATCTGTACATTAAATATTTTTTGAAAATTTTGATCGGGGTAGGCTTTGTTATCGATATAGAAGCCAAAACTAACCCTTTTAAAATTTTTGTCTGTCTGTCTGTCTGTCTGTCTGTCTGTCCCTGTGAACGCGCATCACTCGGAAAGTACTGAACTGATTTTGACGAAACTTGGCACAGTGATAACTAATGTTACGAGATTACATTTAGGATACTTTTTGTCCCATAAAACGCAATGGATTCTCCAGGATCTGCCTGTTTGTCTATACCTTTAAACACGAATCACTCTGAAAGTACTGAACCAATTTAGATGAAATTTGGCACAGTTATAACCAATATCACAAGGTTAAATCTAGTATACTTTTTATCTTATAAAACGCAAGGGATTCTCCAGGATAACGGACGAAAGTAAAAAAAATGTAGTTCATGATATTCTTGACGAATTTTGGTAAATTTTCTTTGTGCTATATATAGCAGACAGATTAGCTAAAAAATTAAGCTATATTTCCATATGCTACTTCAAAAAAAAATATACCAAAAAAACAACCACCGCGATTCGAACCGTCGGCCCCGTCGGAACATTTAAAGCCCCGTACGTTACAACTGAGCTACGCCTACATGACATTTCTGTACGTAATTATCGACCACTTATGAAACATTTATGTAGACGAAACTGTCACTTATGTTGTTACATTTATTTCATTGTATAAAAAAATGTTTGCTAAGTATCCTAAATGTAATCTCGTAACATTAGTTATCACTGTGCCAAGTTTCGTCAAAATCGGTTCAGTACTTTCCGAGTGATGCGCGTTCACAGGGACAGACAGACAGACAGACAGACAAAAATTTTAAAAGGGTTAGTTTTGGCTTCTATATCGATAACAAAGCCTACCCCGATCAAAATTTTCAAAAAATATTTAATGTACAGATTTGACCTTGCTACAGTTTTATTATAATATAGATAATGAATATGAAAATTGAAAAGAGAACACATTTATTTCATTGTTTTGAGTTTCCACTTCTGTCGGCAGTCATTATGACTGCCTAAACTGTTTTTATTATGAAAAGTTTGGTGCTTTAACATTTTAAATCAATTTTGCGTTGATTGTTTTTAATTTATGTAATTAATTATTGAAAACTATATAGTAATCAATAGTTTTATTATGTATATACTTATATTATTTCATTACAAAAAAAAAACACACATTAAATAACACTCTTAAAAATGTTCGAGTAAAAGGATATTAATACGAACGCAATTTAAATAAAACTATTAAGACAAAAAACGCTTCGAAATTATTGATTTTGTTACGTTCAAGTACCACCACAGTTCCCAAAAACCAGCTTGTTCACAGATCGACGGATATTGTAAGTCGGTAAATAACAGGTATACAAAATTATTTCCTGCGCAAATAGTATCATGGTAGTTACATAGTACACTTTACCAACCGTTCTAAATAAACATTTAGATCTGGCTTATTTATAAAAAAAACGTTATCTAGATTTACAAACATAACAAAAACAAACGTAATAAAAATAGCTCAACATTGTTACAACCCGTAGGAAAAAAAACATAAAATGAATGTTTAGAAAAATCTAGAATTCAATCAAGGAAGCAGCCTGATGCGACGATTCGTGAAACAAATAATACTGCATATTTATTCCTCAATGTATCAATAGATGAAATTATTAAAAACTAGCCTCTGCCCGCGACTTCGTTCGCGTGGAATAGTTACTTTGGGCTGATGCTAACACGCAGCGGAAGCTCTCAAGAGAAAAAAACCCCGATTTTGAAACATTCTTCATTGGTGCTCCGCTACTAATGCTCTTAGCGTGATGATATATAGCCTATAACCTTCCTTGATAAATGAGCTATATAACACGGAAATAATTTTCAAATCGGACCAGTAGTTACTGAAATTACCCTCTACAACGTGACAAACTCACAAATTCACAAACTTTACCTCTTTATAATAATATTAATATAGATAAAACTGCAAGTAAGAATACGTGCAATAGTTTGTTTTAGATGCGAAAAAATACTTATCGTGAAGAATACTATCATATTACCCATAGGTAATATACAAACACCTGTGTATGGTGTGCATATATGTATCGCATATATACACAAGTGTATGTTTTTAGTTAGTTATATAAAGTAAAATTAATAGTAAATCCAAAACAAAATGTCAATGACCTTTGCGACCTGATTGTACGGGACGGAAGAAATCTATGGGATCTAGAAAGAAGGGCCGTTTAAACAAAGCGGGCGTAATCCCAAACCTATAGAGCTGGGGTTAAAGAAATGCGAAGTCATTCATAATAATGGCTTCTTTCCTTTTCGAACAGGCTGTTGACCTGACAGGCCTGTATAGCTCTGTCGAGCTTTGTGAAGAGAGCCGAAATATTCTGTCGAAATGACAATTAGAGTAAGGGTGTCAAAGGGGCTGAAATTCGACCTAGCATATTACTTTCCATGAAAAATTATTGGATTTCTAACGTATTAATTAATCATGCAAGCTAAGCCAATGTACCTTGAAATGCGCATGAGGATTTTATATTTCGCTATATGTATTTGAGATCTGGCAATTTTGGCTACGGTTAATAACCCAAGGAAATAATCTCTTATATAGTCTGTGTACCTACCGTGTATTTGTGTACATATGTGGTGTGAAGTAAGGATGGCGATTCTTTGTAAACAAAATCGATCCAAAACGTGGACCGTGGAGTCGATTCATGAATAAATCGAGGTGTAGAGGATCGATTATTGAAAAATCAATCTCTTTGCTTTTCTTTAGAGCTTTTTTTTGTTTAAATTATAACTTATTCTATGATTTTATTCTTATTTAAATAGAAACAATCGAACCACGATTGTATAGTGTCAGAGATCGATTCACTGGATCGCTTTGATGATTAATATTTATTATCATAATCAATTTTTCTATGTATAAAAACTGATTATTTAATTAATCGATCTCAGATCGCAATCCCTAGTATGTAGTTGTTGTGAACTAGTAAATCCAATGTCACTATATCGTCCAATGTCCCCACTCCTCTTGGGTTATGCGTTGTAAACACATTAGATTATTAGTGTTAGATGCTAGTACTTTTACGGTAGACAATTTATTTATTATTATTATTATTAATTAATTTCCGAGACTTAAGTTTATATAAAGTATACTATCTGCTTTATTTAATCTACGCTTTTGTGATTTTTTATGATGGTAGATTCTTAAACACTTCGACTTGGATATATGATGTCGAAACTATATTTTTTTGTGTTGAGTGTTTTCAAGAGAAATTTCATATTTTTTATCACAACGATAAATATATAGAAAAACATTAGTGTATGTAGTTTTGTGGCACGACTCTATAGATTAGGTATATTATTATTAGGTTCTTACACTATATTGATGTAATTGTGTTTTTGATTAGACTTGGTTTATTTTTAGTACATGAATTATTTCGTCTATGACGCAAGCAGTGTATACAAACCTATAGCATGTTATGTTAGTCTTATAATTTGTTTGTATGTCATTCATACTTTTTTAAAGATAACTCCTACATTAGAGCTCAGAGTTCTCTGTCGTGGTGACCTTTATTAAGTATCTAACCGACCCGTGCTCACTTCGTTGGGCGGTAATAGCTACAACTTTTTTATCTACTTTTTGATTATATTAGAATTATCAAGCTACAACTTTTTTCTAGAACTCAATCATATATCTCTCATCGTTAAGGCAGCGTTCGTAAGAAACGTTTTCGTTCGACCATTTTTTCTCCGACTCCCCAGATATTACCCCCTACAACCTCACAAACTTTACCTCCCTATGATATTAGTATAGATAATATAATTAATTAATAGCTTCTGCCCGTGACTTCGTCCACGTGGAATGGTTATTTTGCGCTAAAACGCAGCGGAAGCTCTGAAAAGGAAAAAATACCCCGATTTTGCAACATTCTTCATTGCTGCTCCGCTCCTTTTGGGTCTTAGCGTGATGATATATAACCTATAACCTTCCCCGATAAATGAGCTATATAACACTGAAAGAATTTTCCTAATCGGACCAGTAGTTCCTATGATTACCCCCTACAACGTCACAACGTCACAAACCTTACCTTTTTTTTTTTCGAACTGACTACGCTATTGACCAAGCAAGGTCTTAACAGCTTCACCGGACTAGACAAACTTTACCTCTTTATAATATTAGTATAGATTATGACATAACTTACGTCCAGACTCCTTTTATAGGTTTATCGCTTGACCATAACGTCATCTGATGTTAAATGACAATGCGGTCCAAGATGGTAAATATACCAAACCTAGAGCAACCGGCTCTAAAGTGTCACTGCCAGAACATATTAATAGGTGTTTGGTAACAGATTTTCAATTTGAGGGTGGTAGCTAGCTAGATGAGCTTAGAAAACGATGTCTTCTGTCACCGAATGTCGCTGAAAAACTATGCGAAACAGTGAAATATCAAATCTCTGATATAGATATTCAGGCGTGTCGTAGAGTTGCCAAAATTAATCCGTCCTCAAATCGACCACGGAATATTCTGGTTACATTATCATCCTCTCGTTTTACTTGCCGCGATTTGATACATTTTATAAGATGATAACTTAAAAATATTTAGCATTTTAAAGAAGCCCAATTAGTCTTGTTTTACGCATGCTACACTTCAGATTGTCTTTATCATTATGTTGTATTTATTATACATACCTCTGAATTACACAAAATCAAGACAAGATTTAGTACTGTTATTAATAAATTTGTCAATTTGTTATAAATAAAAGCACTTTTTAACATTACGGCATATTAAAACTAAAGACAGGACAATTTTCATAAATATATCTGGCGGTGACAAACAAAAGATCCTTTGACAGGCGCAAAATATCATTATCACCAGAATTTCCGCAAAAGGTTTCAGTAGTTTCTGGATCTAGCATATTCTATAATATGGTTACCAATATATCTTATACACGGATGAGAAATACCGTTCGGTATCATGGCAATCACATAGTAACTTAACTTCAAACATTCCGCATAAGCGTTGAGAGGTATTATTCCGGGAACGAAGTGAGACGTAAGCTTGCACTGTACCTATAGGAGCAACACTAAACAGAACTCTCTCTCTCTACTTCCAATTATCCAGTCGGAGCTGTATCGTGATAAAACTCATCTAACTTCGGGCGGAGGCGCGCGAACGACTCGCGCAGATGTGAATAATTCCGACGAACATATTGCGTTGGGTTTTAACAAAATTCTATGCAAACTCGCGTTATAGGGACACAAGTTTTTCCTATAGTGAGTATCTCTGGTGTGCGTTAAGGGGTGGGGTGTTTAATCTGCGTATTTCGCTCCAAGTGCTATTACCGTTCGTGATATAGCATCGCGCAGACCAGGTCATCGGTTTTGATTAATTGTTCAAGGATTGGGGGGGATTTTGGTCATGAACATGAAGTGCAGGACTAAATGGGCGTTTCATTACTCCATAAAAAATGTACTAATGATTTATTAGAAGCCGGCTGATTTTATTAGTGACGATTTTATTATGGGCTCAAAATAAATTAAAAAACAATTGAATCCATTACAGACTTTGAATCCAATTCAAAAATTATTTATTCAATTTAGGCCCTGAGAAGGAACATATCAACGTCAAAAGTACCACCGGTTCGCAAAACCCAGTCATAGAGAAGAACCAGCAAGAAACTCAATCTGTTTTAACTTTTATCTTTACAGAATAATCATTAGTCTAATCTCTTAAAAGTGTTAGAACAAACTTTAACTAAGGTTCTCTTTGTTCTTTATTAGTATTTGTTTTGATATTATTATTTTATATGTTAAATGTTACCATGAACTACCACAGGATTGAAGGGTGTCACCTTTTAAACATTCACCTTCCCTTTTTTTTTTTTTTTTTATACGTGGGGAAATCCCTTATGGATACGCCACCCCCCCGGGGGAGAGGGTGGGTTATGTCCGACTCGCACGGACTAAAACCCCACGGTGTACCGTCCGACCGTATTGTTGGGCCGGCGGTCACCTTCCTCCGGCGGCTCTACAAGGTTGATTAGCTTGCTCGATCCATTGCCGCCCCCACAATAACAGTCTGTCGGTACACCGTGGGGTTTTAATCCGTGCGAGTCGGACATAACACACCCTCTCCCCCGGGAGGGTGGCGTATCCATAAAGGATTTCCACACGTTAAAAAAAAAGGGATGTGATAAATCCATTACAGTAACCAAACTGGGGTCACTTAATTATTGTTTATTAGTTAGATCAGACATTCGACATTTCTTACAAATAGTTAAAAGAAAATAAAGTCTCACTTAGAGCAGCGTTGTCTCCGTCACAGTTGAGGAAGGTTCCATCGAAGAACAGGTCTTTGACTTTGACCCTATGGAATGGGTCGGTGAGATTCGTGAAGAATTGCTCCAAAGCACGGTTGACCATACCGACAGCGCCGGGCATGATATCGTGAACAGTCAGAATCGCCCCCTGAGACAGGAATAATAAAAATGCCTTAGACGTTTATTGTCTTTTAGAATTTAATTTGAACGTTTTAGGCTGACGTGTTGTTTACGCTTTTACATTAAGGTGAGATATTTATAAGTCCGCTATGGAGATTTTTGCTGGTCATTTGAATAGCGGTGTTGATTTTTTCTTTGGCTCCACGAATCTGTGTTTTCTGATTTATTTCGTACTAGCTGACTAAATTCGTCTGCGACAAATCGTTTATCACCAATCACTTTCAAACCTAAAAAATCTTAAAAATAAACAGAACCCAGTTGCAGCACTACCTACCGGGTCAGATTGAAATAAAAATTATCCTATATATATCTCGAGTTGGACCAGATTACACACGTGTGCATAATTGTATATTTAAAATACGGTTAAGTAGTTTCGGAGTTATTTCGAGATACACATTGCGACACGTGTTATAGAGTAGTTTTATTTTTTTTATTTTAGTAAATATACATTTTCAATAATTAATTACAATACATTAATTGAATTAGGAAAAATTTATATTTACAAAAATAGAAAATAGTCTACAGCACTTAGGAGTAATATACCTTTCAAACAGTGAAAGAATTTTTAAAATCGGATCAGTAGTATCAGAGATTACCCCCGAACATTCAAACTCACAAACTTTACCTCTTTATAACTTGATAAAAGTTGGCATTTATGTATAATTTGGTCCAACTTGAGAGATATGATAATGTATATTTAGATTAATGGCCTCAATATGTTTTATAAGTACATTAAATGATTGCCTAGGGTTGATTATTGCTATTAATTGTAAGATTCATTAGTCTCCAACAAATGGCACTTTAAATTAGTTTCTTGACGAATACGGTAGCATCTACTGTTATAGATATATCATAGAAGCCACATTACAATTTTGACTTACTTTTTCAACTCCAGTTTATTGTATGGTATTTGGATAGTGTTTTATACACAATAGTTGTTGTCGAGAAAGGTACGTGACGTAAAATGTATAACAAGGTTTTTGAAATCATACTTTTTTACGGACGGAAACGGACATTAGATTGATGAAAGCGCTGCTTTGAGGAACTTCATCTTCAAGTAGTTTAGTGTATGTTACTTTGTCTCAATCGATTGTGATTATTATGTGATTGTTACACGTTTCATCCAAAATATATGAACTAATTTTAAGTGCCACACTTTACTATCGTCTACTTAAGTACTCGAAACGGATGTTACACGCGACAATATAACAGACCATGAATTTTGTTTTTGTTCGAAGCAAAAGTAGCACTTGACGGCGTAATACATCATATACTAAACAGTAATGACATCAATTAACAGAGTATATTTAAAATCAATAACAATATTATGGATATTAAATAATAAAATAGACATTAAAAAAAGACAGGCACCCTAAAATTAATCCATATAAGACATACAGTATCAATGAAATAAAATACACAACACAAAATATAATTAATACGAGACTCAAATTTCAATTTTAGGTAGAGATGCCAAAAACACCGGTAAATGAAATATATGTGAATACTAAGAGCTAAAGAATCTGTTATAGAAAACCGGCTGTGGTCAGATTGAATTCTAAAGCCGGTCGTCGGCACCGACGCGATACTCAAAACAGGAATTATAATTTAGCATCATAAACGTTCGCTGTAGCAGTAAATTCGATACAAATGTTAAGTTTTTACCTGCCTTCGTGTTGATTTATAAAAAAAATGCTTTCTTATATAACTAAGTCAGTTTTATTGAACGCATTAAGGAAACAGAAAGCTTCAACGTTGTCCAGAATGTCGAAGATAAGAATGATTCATTAAAATTACTTATATTCTCAGTATTACTGTATTTGAGTTCAAAATTTCATTAACTGAATCATATAATATTCCAAAGAAGTCTTAAATACAACTAGGACCACTATTTGGAACTGAAAAATGGTGGCTAACCATGCAAATATGAGGATTGATATACATTATTGTTTCGAAAGATATTACCTTGGCTTGCCTATTAATATATAATTGTATTGACTGTTGAAACATTATGTTTTAATTGACAATATCTGTGCCTATAAACCTATCACCAACGAGTCACTATGGTGGCTTTTCCAGTAACTATGTAGGGAAATATAAGAATAAAAAAACTTCGGGAAGTTTATCGAAGTATTCAAAGTTCCAAGAACTCCAGTTTCTTTAAAACGTTTCGTGGCTTCCAGGAAATTATATCTTCAACTGTGAGCCATTTAAGTGTGATTCTAACTATGCCCTAACTTTTTTTTGTATGTCATAGCTGGCAAACGCACAGGTGGGTCACCTGATATTAAGTGATCACCATCGTCCATGGACACTAACAACATCAGAGGAGTTGCAAGTGCGTTGCCACCCTTTGGGGGAAGGATTAGGGGAGGGAGAGGGAGAGGAGAGAGGAGGTGGACCTCCTGCGCTCTCACTGACCGAACGAAACGCAACAATGCAAGCACTGTTACTTCAGGTCGGTTTTCTGTGAGAGGGTGGTACTAGCCCGAGTGAGCCAACCCATTCATGCTGAAACCAGTTTATAATCTACATCCAGTATTTTGGCAATTGGGCTTAATACCTGACAAATTTCTTAAATTTAGCATTACCAGATTCCGGTATGTCATCTTTAAACATTATTACCATATATGCAAAGTTGATGACAATGAGGTCATCATTCTCTGTAAGACCATTTGAAGCTTCAGGATCGAAGATGAAGTTTTTCTTTAACATATACTTTATAGTATCATTAGCACCGTAACCTAGTACCGTCCTTTCCCTGTATTGTCTGAAACAAACACAATGATCACAATTCCAATAAGATAAATAATACCCAGCATTTGTAAGCTAATTTAAGAGTATACATCTTACAGTTAAAATGCATTAAAAAAAAGACAATAAAGCGTTAATTTCCATACCAAGTATTTACATGAAACTTTTGTAACACACCAAAATAATTATTTAGCAGCATAAATATAAGTGAGAATATTTATTTACCAGTGCTTATGTTATTAATATCATCGTATTATTTGAATACTACATTTTTTCATACTTTATTGTATATGTATATTATAAATGACGACATTGAAGGAATATCGAAATGCATGTTATTTAATATATTCTGATTGTCTGGGCTAATATCTGACACGCCTGAACTCAAAACTGACGAGTTAGTTTTATTGGCAGATAAAACACTGTTTGGAATGTTGTCTAGGTTTCATCTCATTACGCTTTCCAAAAGTAAACAGAAGTAATTCAATTATTAAAAGGTTTATATAGATTACTAAAAATATATAAGACAATCAACAATTAATTCAAATTCACAAAACAATCCATTGAAAAAGCTTAAATTAATGGATAATTATATTGAAAATAAATCATTATTAATTAGATTAACTTAGAGTAATCCACGCTATTGGCCTACGAGGTTTTTACAGCTTCACCGGACTACTAAGGCGAGCGCTTAAGGCACTCAGCTGATTTTATTTAGTAACCAGCTCAAATGTGCGCGTCACATATCGGCTTTGGCTATTGCTTAGGTTACACAACATTGCGATTCTAACCAAGCTAAACTAAGCTAATTATTCATAAATATAGGAATTGGTGAGATACATATGTGTACCAAGTATGTGTACCTCAGTAACTCGTATAAGTATTTCGTATCGGACAATTGAGTTAAACTAAACTAACTTAGTTCGAAAAGGGAAAAAAACTCTATATAGTGCCTTATAATCAAGTATCTATAGCCCTACAAATCTGCTTGATTTACGAGGTGATATAAAAAACATCCATAAAAAATATATGTTTCTGGTCGGCATGTTATTCTAAAGTGTCGAAGGTTTTGCGGTCAACAAACGCCTGCGTTCTATTGCGGTCATTTTGTACGAAAACCACAGAGATCGTAAATCTGTGTCGGAGCCGACCCTATATGTCTTTTAACAATTCCGGTCATGGTTTAGCAAATTTGTCGCATCTATGCGAGATTTTTAAAGTGAAAAACTTTTTGAGCGCATTGTACAATGCAACGAAAGTGAACTAACTGTCACGCTTGTGGCTACTCGGCTTTATTCGTCATCAACAAAGTATCTCCATTTTTTCGTGTGCATTTTCTCTTATAAACGCACAGGCACAGTGGCTGATTCCAATATGTGATAAAGAGACAGTAGTATGACAGGCTTATTGCCATGTTGCAGATGCAAAATTTGCCTTATTCTTTAAAATTGTTTGCATTTAATCAAAATTTCACCTGATGTTAAGTGATTAATTGGACCAAGATCCTAAAGCTACACCGATTTAACTATAATTGTTGGACGCTTGTTGAAATCAGGTGTTTTCACTACTTTATATTCTTTAAAATAAGAGCTGTAATTGTGGAGTATTGGTCATCAATCGCCTGGAAAGGTATCATACTAAAGTTTGCTTTTAATTCATCATGAAGCAGAAGTATGTTCCGGGAGCTACATACGAGAACCATTTTAAAGTCTTGTATCTTTATCTATCTTGTAATAACTTTATCCTTTAGTACGACTTTACATTGCTTCACGTTCTATACTACTGACATAATATCATCCAACTTACCTATATACATAAGGTCCAATTTCCTTCAATTGTGGCTTCGCACCCTCGTTCACTTCATCGGGATTTGTTACGTTAAACACGTAGACTTTGAAGTCAATCGGCATCGGTAACTTCAGCCACTTTTCGTACATTAACGAAGAATTCTCTAGTTGGACATTCTGGAAAGAATGCAACAAATGTAAATCTATACTAATATTATGAAGCTGAAGAGTTTGTTTGCTTGAACGCGCTAATCTACTGGTCCGATTTGAACATTTTTTTCAGTGTTAGATAGCTCATTCATCGACAAATGCTATAGAATATATATCTTCCCGCTAAGACAAATAGGAGCGGAGCACCAATGAAGAATGTTTCAAAATGGAGGTAACGTATGTATTATTTAAAAATATCTTCACCTTCTACGTAAAAAAAGTCGCGAGTTAAAGCTACTGTTAGCCCAAGTAACTATTCCACGGGCAGAAGCAAGTCATATTATAAGTGTAAAATTAATTTATGAGTAATAAGTCTAGAGGGAAACATATACAGTAATAACCCTCAAATAGGACATCATCTGCTATGCATTGCAAAAAGTATAAACAAAATATGAACAAATTGTATTCAAATAGAAATATCATAAAATCACAATATTTATTTAACTGTAACGAATGCTTTGAAAATACGATTTGCGATCGACTTCACGAATCGCGGAATAATTTACAAAAGTTGAATCGGTTCATTGGAATAGTCTAATGATAGGAATATTCTAACAGTATTTCTTTTTACTTCACCGTAGACTTTCAAATTTGTTATTTATTTCAGTTCATTAATGAAGACTTTTTCGACCACATCTATGTTTTAAAGTGTTTATAATATTTCAAAACAATTGTATAACTTATATTGAGAGAGACTAACAGATTTATTTTACAAAAGATGCGGATATCAAAATTAGTTATTAGAACTGTTATAGTGATGTGAATAAAGTTGATATATATACGACATCTATTTATTATGTCTCTTTATAATGCATAAAAACAGCTGAGTATATATGAAAATATTTAAAAATATGTATTGTCTGCTGCTTTGTTCTAACAGATTGTATGTTGTGAATTTTGAAATTTAACAGTTTGAACTAATGTATACCACTAAAATAATGTATTCAATTTGAATAAAAAATCATCCGCATATTCGACAGTATAATTTTTGTTGTTTTCTTGTGTCAGAGCTAATAAATGTCGATATTATATAAGCTATATTTTATTTGTAAACTTATATGTATATTCAATTTATACATTCAATGTATATTAAACTTAAACTGGTACTTTTACTAAATGCAAAAATAATTGTCAATTTGTTATATTTTCACATAAAAACCTTTGAACCGATTGCGATGAATTTTTGCCATAAAAGCAGTTTAAGATTTGGAGAATGATATGTCACGTTCTGCGAAGTACGCGAGGACCAGTTCGCACTACAGTTGGTTATAATACTTGTAATACCTGTTACTATAACAGCTCTGAGTGTTACGTCATTTGAACGAACTAACTCCGTGTATACCTCCATCAACAAATTGTATAAGATAAAGCGCTGGTTTTAAGGTCTGCCGGTGTGTTGTTTTGGTCGTTTAATGATCTAATTACTAAAAGCTGAGACGTACTCGTCTTCCCATACTTTAGACTCAGTAAAACAAGTAACAGATTTATAGGTAATAATGCTAGGTTTTTTTACAAAGTCTCAAAGCATATTACCGATTTAGTGAGCCGGTAGGTTTAACCGCCATGTCAAGCGGGTTTTAATATCAAAAGGTTATTACAAGGTTGATCAATATGTCAACAATGGTGATGTCTGGAATTGACTCCTCACTGTGCATCCACTGAAAACTATCGTGCGTGTAATATATTCTAAATATATATATGTTAAAAAGAAATAAAACAGATCGAGTTTCGTGTCGGTTCTTTTCGATGAATGTGTTGTTTTCCGAACCGGTTGTAATTTTGACGTTTATAAGAGCCTTCTTAGACCCTAAAATACAACAAAATAATCCCAAGGAGGGTTGATGTCAGGCAGGCGGCCGATCGTAAAAATTAAGCCAAATCATATACCACAACATGAGAAACATGTTGTACCGACCCTACTTATGTGGGATAAGGGTAAGAAGAAGAAGAAGAATGCTAGGTTTTACAACAAAGTCTCAAAACATATTTGCCGGATTTTAGGTTTAACCGCCATGTCAAGCGGGTTTTGGTAACAAAAGGTAGGTGTATAGGGTTGATCAATATGTCAATGATAGTGATATCTGGAATTGACCCCTCACTGTGCATCCACTGAAAACTATTGTGACGTGCAATTTATTCTAAATATATATATGTTAAAAATAAATAAAACAGATCAAGTTTCGTGTCGGTTCTTTTCGATGAATGTGTTGTTTTCCGAACCGGTTGTAATTTTGACGTTTATAAGAGCCTTCTTAGACCCTAAAATGAATAAAGTATTTTTGATTTCACTCATCAATTTTGATACAATTTGTAGTATGGTTTAAAGAAATTAGTCTACCTTACCTACCTTAGATATAAACCTATCTATAATACTTGCTTATTACGTTTACAGAAAGCTGAGAAAAATCGAAGTATTTCATTAAATAATAAAACATATTTTTCGGATGCTTACATGACTAACACTGGCTGCATATAAATAATGTGCTGTGAAATTGTATAGCTCAAAAATGCTTATGAAAAATTCAGGATCGTATTTGTCTATTTCTTAAGCATAATCAACAGTAACCACTTATGTGTTATTTGTAACTTTATTTTGACCAATCTTCATCCAACTAAATATTTTAGTTACGACAGGCACTCCATCTAGATTAACGCAGTCTTTTACACCATGTCATTTCAATTAGATAAACCTGATCGAGTTTCTTCCCGGTTGTTCTCGATGACTGGGTTGTCTTCCGAACCGGTGGTAGTTTTGACGTTAATAAATGCCTTATTGGGCCCTAAATTAGAGAAAGTATTTTTGATTTTGATTTGGAATGAATATCTTAGCAGATATCACATGTTTATAATTTCGCGTAACAAAGAAAATAAGTTGTTTTTATGATCTTCATACGACGTGCTAAGTTGGAGGGGGTCGCCTACATAAAGTTAAGTTCAATTTAACATTGATAGTGGTATATCAATGAATAACCACGAACCCTGAAAAAAAAACTAGATAATGCAGTCCTCGGGAATAGTCTAAAGTTGGATAGTTTTCCGTTACATAAAAATGGCAATATAACAAGCAAACCATAATCTTCAAGAACTTCGTTTTTAACCGGAACGAACAATTGTAAGGCTAAAAGAGCCCATCAGACTTCGTAACTATATAATAATAATCATAAATACAGTGCTACAACAAAATAATCCCAAGGAGGGTTGATGTCAGGCAGGCGGCCGATCGTAAAAATTAAGCCAAATCATACACCACAACATGACAAACATGTTGTACCGACCCTACTTATGTGGGATAAGGGTAAGAAGAAGAAGAAAAGAAGAAGAAGAAGTGGTATATCAATGAATAGTAGATAGTGAAACTGTTTATTTTACCCTATAAAAATTTACCATTGTCATTGAAAACTAGCTTCGTCTCACGGTTTTATAGGCGTTTAATTTCGTCGCCCTCGGCACCCGTTACATAGTATCGCACGCACCACTAAGTCCGCCCGCTGAATCTCTTGTCTTTAACTTTTTACTCCTAACAAAATATAGGCCTAGTTGCCCGCATTTACTGTACATTTATAGTGAATAGACAGAATAGACGTCACTACCTATTATAAAACATAGTCCTCTGCTACGTCTATATGCTCGTCTGTTCCCGATAAATTAAAAAAAAACTACTGAACAGACGTTCATGCACTTTTCACCAGTAGATAAAGTGATTCATGAGTAAGATTTAGGTTTATAATTTCTCAAGGTTTCTTTTTTATTATCAGGGCGAGGCAACGTCGCCCGGGCCCGCTAGTATATATTAAAAACGTCCAATTACAGTAGAATCTCACTAATCCGGCAGGTCTGTAGTCTGATACATCCAATAATCCGGCACCTTACGCTTCCCTCATCTCCCTACTTTTATTCCGTGCTTACGTACTGGTATTAGTATAACGTCCGAAAATTCTACAGTTTTTCTATACAATCTAATAATCTGAACATTCCAATAATTCGACATCTCCTGGTTTTCAATAGTGCCGGATTAGTAAGACTGTACTATATTTATATATATATCGATTTAAACTAGCTAATGTAATAGATGCAATGAATATAATAGTGATGCGAGAACCTTCATCGACAAGGCATTACCTATGACCTTTCCTGTTATCTATAAAACATACAAGAAGGATGAACAAGTTTTTGTAGTACTTAAGTAACTATGATGAAAAGAATAAGCGGAAAAATACTGTTCCAATATGTCTTTTTAGTACTTTTTATATTATACTAGCTGATCCGGCTATTATGATAAACTATTTTCAGAATTAATACGTGGCGTCATATAATTCCCTAAATAAAAAGTAATGTAATATACTTTTCTAACAGTGAAATAATTTTAAAAATAGGGTCAGTAGTATCAGAGATTACCCCGAACATTTAAACTAACAACTTTCAACTTTTTAATATTGGAGTTTCATAGAAATAGAAATGGAAGCATAAGATTTGCATTTAATTTGGTAGGATACATTCCAGTTTGAGTTCCATAATATAAACAAATCAGTCTTGTTTGGGGAGGATAAATCCTGAACATAGGTTTTATAGTGATCAAAATATCCAGTCTGGATAGCTTCTTTAGTGATAAGATCAACAGCTTCATTACCTATGGATCACACTATGTCCTCGTATATGGATACGATGGCATGGGCCAGAGCTACATAAAATGGAATTGATTAATTGTTATAACTGATATTTTATTGAAATATGTCAAACATGTCAAAACAATTCCAAAAAGTATCAATAAGAAGAAAAATTAAAAAAAAACATTTATATATATATATAGAGTTTTTGAGCCAGGAACACTCCCGAGCGCCACAGAATATCTCCCCAAAATTATTATCACAATCTGTTCAGTAGTTTCGGCATGCACAACAGACAAACGATATAGATAAAGATAAATATAAAGTAACTAAATTAGTAGAGATTGGCTTACAAATACTGCTACCGGAACATACCTTATGGCTGTTTAGCGACAAACTTACACCCTGAGGTTGGAAGTCAGTCAGGCGTGTATTACCAACTTACGGTTTTATTGCTGTATTTCCCGATGGTTTAGGCTATTTATAGCACTAAAATTTATGTCAATCAACTACACTACCATAAACAAAATTGATTCACTTGAAGTAACTACGTAAAATATATCTTATAAAACGTACACTAAGAAATAAATTGTAAGGCTGTATTAAAAGCTTTATTATTTTTTCTATTTTAATTTTTGCCAACCATTTTTTATTGTAGATACAAATGTCGCGAAATTTAAAAAACAAATTAAAAACTTAGCGTGAGTCATTTTGACCTAATGTGGTTAATTCGGAAGCTGACGGGTTAAATAGCTAGTTATAATTAATTGAAGTATGTGAAATATGTCAAAATAATATTGAAATGTAGTGTCAAAAGTATAAGACCGAAAACCCTTTCATTCTTTAAGGCAAAAAATTTCATTAATATATTTAAAAAAAAAACATTTATATATATAGAGTTTTTGAGCCAGGAACACTCCCGACCGCCCCAGAATATCCCCCCAAAATTATTATCACAATCTGTTCAGTAGTTTCGGCATTCACAACGGACAAATGTACAAAGATTGATTTTTATATATAAAGATAAAGTAGCTAAATTTGTAGAGATTGGCTTACAAATACTGCTACCGGAACATACCTTATGGCTGTTTAGCGACAAACTTACACCCTGAGGTTGGAAGTCAGTCAGGCGTGTATTACCAACTTACGGTTTTATTGCTGTATTTCCCGATGGTTTAGGCTATTTATAGCACTAAAATTTATGTCAATCAACTACACTACCATAAACAAAATTGATTCACTTGAAGTAACTACGTAAAATATATCTTATAAAACGTACACTAAGAAATAAATTGTAAGGCTGTATTAAAAGCTTTATTATTTTTTCTATTTTAATTTTTGCCAACCATTTTTTATTGTAGATAATTACTGCTATTATTGAGTAGGTAATGATATTACGAGTTTCTTGCGATAATTTCAATGAACCAACAGGATTATGACCGTCTTGTTACAGCTTTCCAGAGAGTTTTTGTGGCAAGTCAGAATCCATGATCAGTGGTATTATATCCGATCCACTTTACTTGTTCACAATAACCAAACTATATTACGTAAAACACCACCAATATTACAACATATAGTGCCGAGTAACACAAGATTATATATAAAATATAAAATCAACTACATGACATTCCAAGATCCCGCCAAAACTCCCTCTTTGGTTCTTGATCTTCCTTAGTAAGGAAATAGCAAAGGTATTTAGACCATACAGCCAAGTTCGACGTCATTTGTCTTTAATTTAAAAGTTTAATACCATGTGTTTAGTTCTGTATAAGCAAACATGGCTTACATGTTTTTCTTTTTTTAAATAACAACTGGCTAGTTTATTATTACTTTAATTTATTATGAAAAGTAAATATAATATAAAAATCGAAAATACTTTAAAGTCCACTTATATGTCGACGTGATTCCAAAAATAAGCTATTAAATGATAACAATGGGTAATTTTATATAATCATATGTATGAGATTTGATGACATTGTACAATATACTCGTATGTACATAATTATTACAACTAGTTTCCTATTATTGTTACTGACTCGATGTTTGCAAACTGCTATATATACCAAGTTGTTCGTATAATCTGTATGTTATATTTGAGAATGAAATAAAACAATCTATACTTTGTAATAATAGGTCTTTACCTATGAAACTGCCGTTCTGCAGTACTGGCCATTTCAAATCAAAATAATTTTTGTTTGGCTAAGAATTCCAATTTCAAATTAATTTTATTTTAAAAACATGGAATATTATTCCAAAAGTAGTCATTTGTTTATTGATTAGTGTTACAGTTCAATCTTTTTTGTCATCATGGATATGTTAAAAATTCGAGTAATTATGGAATATGAGTACGGTCGTGGCAACGAGGCACAAACGGCACGCAACATCAAAGACGTACGCGTCGAGACGTGCCTTGCACTGCTCAACAGACACACAAATGAAATAATTTTGAACCGTATTGTATTGTTATTACCTGCGATGAAAAATGGATTCTGTTGGTTAGATCCTGGTTCAGCAACTAAACAATGCCCTAAACGAAAACTTACCCCTAGAAAAGTGATGGCCACTGTTTAGTGGTCTAGCGCCGGTGTGATTCATCACAGTTTCTTACTAAACGGGGTGAGCATTACTGCAGATGTGTACTGTAAAGAACTGAACACAATGATGGAGAAGCTGGCACATCTCCAACCAGCATTGGTCAATTGCTCGTCTTCGCTGCGCCTGCACGACAACGCGCGACCTCACACTGCACAGTAGACGGTCTCCAAGTTGCAAGAACTGGGGTTAGAAGTTCGCCGTCATCCGTCCTACTTACCAGACCTTGCGCCTACAGACTACTCCTTTTTCAGAATTTGCTCAACTCCTTGGCTGGAAAAAAATTCAAGAGCCGAGACGCAGTACAAAATAAATGCCTTTGAAGAATTTGTTGCATCCCGTCCAGCTGATTTCTTTAAGAAGGGCATCAATAAACTGCCACAGCGTTGGCAAAGATGCATCGATTGCATGGGTGATTACTTCGATTAATACAAATAAAAAATACATGAAAAAAATTCGTTAAATTTTTTTCATACATAACGGCAATTTCATAGTTAAAGACCTAATATAATATTATGAGTTTTTTTATAACGACTATTTTACCGAGAACGCTATATATATATTACAAAATTAAATCTAATTTAATCGGGAAATGAGTCTTAAAGTTATGTAATAGTCATTCTGATTCACTCACAGATATAGGAAACTTTATCATAGTTAGATTCCATATGCGTGAACTTCAATGACATGTCTCGTAGTGCTGTGGGAGGAAGTTCTAGTATTGTCTTGTGAGGTCGTGGATTAGATTAGTACTGCCTCTTGGAGTATATGTTACTATAGTATAAACTCAGTGTGAGTTAAACTATTTCCTTGTTTGAAAAAACTATATTTCACTCGCGGTTTTGCTTGCGACATTATGAAAATAAAATACTCTCCAAAATGCGTATTAACAATATAGTTTTCTATAAAATAATTTTTATAATTGGTTAAGATTTTTTTCAGTTTATGCGTTACAAACAAGCAATCAAACGTTTTTAATCTAGTAGTATAGGGCAAAGCGCTTTTGACTCAAAATATATAAAAATATTCTTCTATACTCTAATGATTGTTGTTAATACTTATTCCATGACTATCGTTTCCTATTTTAGAATAGTAATTAATTAGAATTACATTGTTATTGAAATAAACACATAAATGTTATTTATGCGTTTAAAAAAAAGTCGAAATCATGAATAATATATAGCGAAATTTAAAAAAGGAAATAAATAAGGTAATGTAAAAATAAGTAATCTGGAAGTCTATGATACGGTGTAAGAAATGTATGGGATCTTATGTTTATATATAAATTTCTTCTTTACGTATGTATGTCACTGAACTAAACGGCAGGACTGATTTTGATGAGATCTTGTGTGCGTGTTCCAGTGAATCCGAGAATGGTTTAGATTCACAAGGAGGCGCTGCGGTTGACTTTTATGATTTTTTTTATTACCAAAGCAGGACAACGTCCGCCGGGCCCGCTACTTAAATAATATACTTTATGTACTTATTAACATTCACATTTTATCTTTGGTTCTCTTAAAATTAATATATGTTCATTTAGAAATTTAAAACTTGCACTTAATTTATTTCATGAATTTTAATACACTTGGAGATTTATAATTAACTTTTTATAATAACTCTGAAAATCACTGTCCCATGACATTATTTCAAAAGGACCGTCTGATTAATTTCCGGAACTTCTTTATTTCGTGCAACTATTGTAGACTCTTCATGTAATTATTATTTCAATTAATACTGTTGGTATTACGGTTAATCCCACGACTGTGGATTAAATCTGTACTGAAATTTAATTGAAACTTGAGCAAACCTAAGTCAGCGAATGTTATTAATATTTCGATAAATTAATTTAATAGACAAAGTGATGAACTATTACATTGTAGGCACATTTGAAATAAGATTTTTTTATGTCATAGCAGGCAAACGAACATGTGGGTCAACCTGTGTTTGGTGGATAGGGAGGGAGGGTCGAGAAGAGGGTAGGGGAAGGGAGGTGGGCCTCCGGCTCTCTCACTGACCGAACGAAACGCAACAATGCAAGCACTGTTACTTCACGTTGGTTTTCTATGAGAGGGTGGTCTGATCGGTGGCATATAAAAGGGCAAGATGTCGCTGATCTGGGCGCACTCCTATGTGGAAGTTATTGTAAGGCGAAGCTCTGCCCGATTAAACAGTGACAAGAACCTACGAAGTATTTATTGCCAATCCTGACTGCATCGACCCTATACGTGATTAGTGTAACACATAGCAGGCAAACGAAAATGTGGGTCAGCCTGTGTTTGGTGGATAGGGACGGAGGGTCGAGGAGAGGGTAGGGGAAGGGAGGTGGGCCTCCGGCGCTCTCACTGACCGAACGAAACGCAACAATGCTAGCACTGTTACTTCACGTTGGTTTTCTATGAGAGGGTGGCACTACCCCGGAAGAGCCGACCCATTCATGCTAAAACCAGTAATAGCTTTAGCGTGGCTCTACCACCTACTAAAATACTTATAGAGAACTAGCGATGCAATGTAGATACCCATTTTAATGAAATACTGTTAAGGACCCTTTTGATTTAGATGATATGTACAACGTATGTAATGTATTTAATTTGATATGGAATAATACTGTATTGTATAAACTAGTTTGACCTAATTTTTGTCTAAAAAGATTAAAATGGTTTCTGTGGATTATCCTTTAGATATAAATATATACCACCGCGTACTTTTTTATCAATTTTTTAAGTTATACTCGTTGTACGTTAATCTGATTTATTTCGTAAGGTTTAGCCAGCGTTTGCGATTTTAGCGCACAAAAATGTTTGTTACGTCATCACATTACACATTTTTGCACTGGTTGGCTTTTCTTTACTATAATATGTATGTATTATAAATATAAACCTTCCTCTTGAATCACTCTATCTATTGGTGAAAACTGTATTAAAATCCGTTCAATATTTTAAAAGGTCTAAGGGAATAGACAGCGGAAGCGACTTCATTTTATACCATGTAAAAATAAGCTAGAGGCGACACAACTATGATGATACGGCCATGTAATGAAGTAGCTAGATAATTACATGATAAAAAAATACTAGATTTTAAGCCAAGACCGAAAATACGTGAACGAACAGATATATAAACTATACTATGTATCCAATAACGGCCCAGAGTTGGTGTCACTAGAGATAATAGATTAGTAGAGCTGATTTCAAATAAAAATGAAAGAAAAGAATGTTTTGAAAGAATGTATCCTGGCGCCTCCCATGTCTTGCTAGCTCAAAGAGTAAGTAAGAATAGTACTTGGAACGCAGAATAATGTGGGCATTTGTGACGTTTGTGTAGAAAAAATAATTCCTAGGGCCATTTCTAATTTTGAGGGGTCTTGGTTCAACCGATAAGACTTACATGTGGAAGGTACGACGAACACGCGGAGCGTGCTCATTGGCGGATTCCCGTGATAAGGCAGACTAATAGGGAGTGCAAACTGATTCAAAAGGATAGTCTCACAACAGAGTTCGATAGACATAATTTCAAAGGCAGTTCAACAAGCTACAGAGAACGAATTGCAAAAAACGAAGCTATTGGTAATAATTACGAGCTAGTAGACACTAGCAATGGGTCTGCGAGTAATCGAGTCACAAAAGATAAATTATATTACACAAATAGTGTATTGTATAATAGAACTAATTTATAATATTGATAATAGAACTACATTACGTATACAACATTTTATCCGTAATACTATTATTCAATTAATGAGTAACAAAAACATTGCTAAACACCAGATAAATAATAAAAGCATGTCATCGTCAGGTTAAAGTCTGTCCTTAGAAATGTTTGTAGTCGCACTTCTTGAACGAGATACCTTCGAGGATATAAATTATAGGCAAAATACAATATAATAGATCACATAAACGACTGGTTCTAGGTTGTTCGCATCTTCCTCTGTAATTACTGTCAATGCAATGATATTAACATAAGATTGATGTGTACAAGATGTATACTTATTTTAAGTAGATGTTTATGACAGAAAATTAGTACTGAGCATAATTGTGTTTTTATCTAATTATTCAACGATTGTGAATCGTGTTGAATAACTTGGGAGACTTACATCCTCTCCGTGGTTATTGTTGCTGGACTGTATCTAGAATTACGTTAAATGAATATTTATTTATACTAATTTACACTCCATGGTCGAAATTTGACCATATAAATTTGTCTCAAAATAAATAAATGAAATGATTATGGAATTAAATGTATTTGGATTTGCAATCGTATTATCTGTTGAGAATTTCGCAATAAACAATCTTACTATAATCTTCAATTATAATAGTTCTGTCATTTTCGGTTAACGATATTAAGGTATCGGAAAAAACGAACTTCAATTATTTTTTTATCAATAGCTTCTAAACAAAGGAATGTATAGAAAATCGCTTGACAAACAAAGGAGAAAAGATACCGAACTGTTTTATCTCTACCTATTTCAAAGATTTTTCGAGTATTTAATAATATTATGCATCTTGCGATAATTTCAATGTTGTAACAAAATGGTGGCTCCCTTGTAAGAACTTTCCATGGAGTTTTGCGGCAAGTCAGAATCCATGCTCAGTGGTATTATTTCCCATCCCTGTGTTACGTAAACCACTACTTATATCTATATATTAATACGTAAAGCCTAATCTTTGTATCCCTTTTTAACGGAATTGGGCGAACGGATGAACGTGAAACTTGGCATAGTTAAAGTTTATATGGAGGAGAAGTGCAGAAAGCTATTTATTTTATATAAAATGCATTAGAAGTACATTCAATTAATTAAAATATGCATTACTCACACTACTGCTTCAATTTTACACAACATATACACACATGTAAATAAAAAAGACATTTTGACATCTGTGAATAAAGGACTTCAAAAAAGGTTGTGAAGGAGGTTACTATGCTCGACTGTATGTATTATTGTACTCTTACGTTCCAATTACCCTTTTTCATTGTACATTCTACAATGATATTATAACATAATACCCTTTGACAAAAGAACCCTAATAAAAATCAAACTTTAAAAAATCAATGAACTATGGTCGAATGTCGACCTCTGTGCGCCCATTAGTTATAATAAAAACCACTACATGACCTCTCAAGAACCCGCCAAAAACCTCCCTCCTCCCTCCCTCTGCCTATTGATATATAGATTACTACTACCTTTTTCATGCGTCTGTACTCGCGTTAATGTCGTAATATATCCTTCGAGAACAGTACTTTTTTACTGTATAAGACATTCGGTATATCTGTCCACGTGTATGTATATTTCACGATGCTCTGTTAAGAAGTTAAAACTTGAAAGCGTAACATACAAACTCACATTCTTATTTATAATATTAGCATGAATTAGTAAACACGCATGAAGTGTCACTGAATGTTAAATGGTTATAAGAAGTTACTATCCTATAATATCTTGAAACACTGTGTTTCAGTATACGTTGCCAGACTCTTCAAACACATCAACTACATACAGCTGTTTTATTTACGCACAGCCTCTCACACTCTTGAATTTTTGTTGTTATATTGACAAGTTTGGATATAATAAAAGAAAGTCGAGGCAGTCATGAGGACTGCTGATAGAAGTGAAAACTCAAAACAATGATTACATTTCAGAATTTGTTTATTTAAATTATTAACATTAGTGCGGTTTTCATATCTATTGGCACTCGGGGCCATAATTATATACATTTTTATAAAGTCTATTAATCAATCAAACGTGTGATGAGCTGCAAAATATCTATATTACATGTTCACAGGCCCCTATACTACGCTAGTCTGACGCAAACCGCGCAAGAGCAATACGACCGGTCATGCTTACGTAGCATGTCATGACGCGAAATTATAAATATATCTCCTGCCAAAAATACTGCTCAACGTGCCTAAAGAAGTTTAAAAAAAAATGCACACAACAGTCAATGATTAGTACGACTAAGTTTTGGCCTAAATTGGGTAATGACACATGCAGATTTTGTGTAGAGTAAGTATTCTCTGAGCTGATTTCGTTCTCGCTTGTGTAGACTTGTCGCTAGTTATTAATACATTTACTCTCGTCAAATGTTTCAGAGTATTTCTATAGCACTTCATTCACATTGATTTCTATAAAAATATTCTAATGGTGGTAGAGTCACCCTATCACTATTATTGGTTTCAGCATGAATGGGTCGGCTCGCCCGGGGTACTACTACCCTCTCATAGAAAATCGATGTGAAGTAACAGTGCTTGCATTGTTGCGTTTCGTTCAGTCAGTGAGAGCGCCGGAGACCCACCTCCCCTCCCCTCTCCTCTCTCCTCTCCCTTTCCCTCCTCTAACCCTTACTTACAAAAGATGGCAACGCACTTGCGACTCCTCTGGTGTTGTTAGTGTCCATGGACGGTGGTGATCACTTAACAGCAGGTGATCCACCTGTTCGTTTGCCACCTATGACATAAAAAAAAAATATTCCATGACGTCGCGTGAGGGGCCTTTGAACTCTGAATGTATTACATGAGAGACTTAGTTAGAAAAATAATTTTATGCTGGGAATTAAATATTTTGACTAATTAATAATGAAATACTGATTATACAGATATTTAAATAAAACATGGATATCTAAATTAAATTAACAATAATTATTTAATTATAATCCCATTAGTATTATAAGCAAGTTCGTTTATGACGATGTGTGTGTTCTTTCACACAAAAACTACTGAACGGATTTTGACGAAACTCTAGAGGAATATAGTTTATACACCAGATATAAACTGAAATAAAACTGTTAAATACATTATAAAATATTTTGCCGTTTAATAGACAGCAGAGCCACGCCGAAGCTATTACTGGTTTCAGCACGAATGGGTCGACTCGCCCGGAGTGGTACCACCCGACCCAAATAGAACCGACGTGAAGTACTAGTGCTTTATTTTTACGTTTCGTTCGGTCAGTGAGAGCACGGGAGGCACCCCTCCCATTCCCTCCCCCCTCTCCAATCTCCTATCCATTTTCAATTTAGTGTGTAAAAGCTATGATAGAAACCTACGAATGTAAGTATTGATTAATCCCGATACGAGAGGAGCCTTTGTGAGCTATTACAGAGTTTTAAATATGCATGTTCTCCACAACCAGAGAGAGTAATTTCGATGTTTTTTGTGCGTTTTCCGAGATAAGGCTTATATTGGAACTTCCGGGAAATTGTATGTTTTCAACAATTTTATATTTTATCCCAGTCAGCGAGCTAATTTGATTTATCAATTGAGATTTCCTATTGACCTTTGTTTTGAACATGTCTCTTATAAGTCATCATTTTTCGTATACTTGTCTCTTGTAATTCGCCGTATAATTTGTACCTTATATTCTAAAATATAGTATTTCTTAATAAAAATAAATGACTTTCCTTTTATCTATCTGTTTAGAAGGAGGCTAAAGTTTATATGTGACCGTATTTTTTTTTTAGTGACATAGACTACAAAACATAAGTCTGTTTCTATGAAAAATAAAGATGTTTTGCATCGGGATTGTTTTTTTTTTATATAATCTTAATACATCTTTTTTTTTGTTAACTAATCTTCTAGTAGATTATTACTGCTATTGTCTAGTAGGTAATAATATTGTAGGATTTTTGCGATCATTTCATTGAACTAGGTGGTGGCCGCCTTGTTAGAACGTTCCAGGGAGTTTTTGTGGCAAGATAGAATCCTTGCCACGTGATATTATTTCTCAAACACTTGTGCACAATAACCAATCACTCTCTCTCTCTCTCTCTTGGGATCCTATGTCCCCAAACTGTCGGGGCAGAGGGCACACACAATGCTTCTCCATCTCGATCTGTCGATGGCTTGACGCTTCACCTCACTCCAAGCAAGCCCCATTTTCGCACACTCTGCAAGCACAGATCACCAATCCAGAACCAATCTATATTACGTAAAACACGACCAATATGATTTTATTGATAATGCCAAATAACACATGGAATAAAATATAAAATAATCTACATGACATTCCAAGATCCCGTTAAAAACTCCAATACCATATGTTTGTCATCTTATAGATTTCGGCGTATCGCGAGCGTCATTTTTCTTATGAGAATATATAAAATACTAGCTTTTTCGCACAGTACATATTTATTGGATTAAATGTACCAACATATCCAATTCTATACCCCTGAGAACGTGCATGAACAATCATTTTCGCACACTCTGCAAGCACAGATCACCAATCCAGAACCAATCTATATTACGTAAAACACGACCAATATGATTTTATTGATAATGCCAAATAACACATGGAATAAAATATAAAATAATCTACATGACATTCCAAGATCCCGTTAAAAACTCCAATACCATATGTTTGTCATCTTATAGATTTCGGCGTATCGCGAGCGTCTTTTTTCTTATGAGAATGTATAAAATATTAGCTTTTGCGCACATTACATATTTACTGGATTAAATGTACCACATATCCAATTCTATACTCCTGAGAACGTGCATGAACAATTTCTCGGCGATCGGCTTAGTTAGGAAAAGTAAACAAACTAACTCACTTCAAAATAAACAATACTTTATTCAATTTAGGCCCTAAAAAGACGCTTATGAACGTTAAAACTACTACCGGTTCGGAAAACAACTCAGTCATCGAGAAGAACCGGCAAGCGACTCGATAGGGGTTATCTTTTCAACGTATATATCCATGTCGCGGCGTTATACAGAGAGGATTGAAGAGTGACAAGATTCTATATTTATTCCATTCCAGATATCACCATCGTTCATGTAGTGATCCACTCTACAATAATCCTTTTGACACCAAAAACCCGCTAGACATGGCTCTTAAACTTACACTCTTGCAAATCGGTAATATGCTTTGGGACTAACAACTAACTAACACTATTACCTAAAAAACTGTTGCTGGTTTTCGTACTTTTTTATGTCATAGGTGACAAACGAACAGGCGGCTCAACTGATGTTAAGTGATCACCGCCGTTCATAGACACTCACAACACCAGGGTAGTCGCAAGTGCGTTGCCAGTCTGTTTTCGGGGGGAACAGGAAGGGAAGGGGGAGATTGAATTGAGGTGGGCCTTCGGCGCTCTCAGTGACTGAACGAAACGCAATAATGCAAGCACTGTTACTTCATGTCGGTTTTGTGTGAGAGGGTGGTATTACCCCGGACGAGCCGGCCCATTTATGCTGAAACCAGTAATAACATTAGCGTGGCTCTACCACCTACAGATTCCACCTACTTATAATATTAATTAGATATTGTAATTTAACGCGGACGAAATCACGGGCTTTTGATTGTAAAGTATATTTATTATTCATGTCAACGTGTTATGAAGAGTTTTCAATCCGATATACACGTATTCATTTGTGAATCATGCAATTTCGATTGTATGGTTCACAAATGTATATATGTATGAATAGCTTAGAATAGTTAGCTAGGACAGACGCGTCTTTTTCCAGGTAACAGCCCAAGCCGAGGTGTGCGTGCACCCTTGTGTATGTTACCTAAAACCCAAATCGGTTGTGTGCTTTAAGCGCCAACCTTAGTAGTCCGGTGAAGATGTGAAGACCCTGCCGGGTCAATAGCGTAGTCTGTTCGAGAAAAAAAAAAAAAAAATAATGAAGAGATTTAATATTGTTTGGATTACAGGAACAATAAAAGTAAGGCAGTTTTATTTTTCGCTCGTTCTCCAATCTAAATATAGAATCGACTTACGTTTATCTCAGATAAATCTGTTTATATATAAACTATATACACAGGCACCCGTCACTTATTAATAGCTGGTATTTATAAAAAAATATGTCAGTATTCGTCACCCAGTTTCCGCGTGAAGCGTTCCTGACATTCTTAAATGGAGATAATTTTTTGTAGGAGGAAATAATAAATATACCGTAGAGCCTCGGTTAGACGTACCGTGATAAGTCAAAATAATTAATTCTTATTATAAAACTAGTTTCTGCCTGCTATTTCATCCGCGTTCTAATACGCAAGAACACGCAGAAAGCTCTCAAATGGAAAATATACCCCGATTTTGAAACATTCTTCATTGGTGTTCTGCCCCTATTGGCTTTAGCGTGATGATATATAGCCTTCCTCGAGAAATGACTTATCCAACACTGAAATAATTTTTCAGCATCGGACCACCTAAGATTAGCGCGTTCAAGCAAACAAAGTCTTCAACTATATAATATTAAGCAATAGTAACATCACATAGTATAAAACAAAGTCCCCTACCGCGTCTGTCTGTCTGTCTGTTCGCGATAAACTCAAAAACTACTGAACGGATCTTTATGCGGTTTTCACCAGTGGATAAAGCGATTCACGAGGAACGTTTTGGTATATAATTTGTCCAGGATTTTTTATAATCAGGGCGGGACAACGTCTGCCGGGCCCGCTAGTAGAAATATATATCTGCTTGTGCTTTGCTGGTTTAATGTAAATTTGCACTAATCCCGCCTTGTGTACTTACTTTTGTATGTAAGTTACCACGTATCTATTTCTCTAATCCAGACAAAGTGTATGTAAAGTTTCACGATGTCCGGTTCAGTAGTTCAGTAGTTAAAGTGAAATAAAAAATTCAAAATCAAAATTATTTTATTCAATCTAGGCCCTAAGAAAGCGTCTATGACTGTCAGAACTACAACCGGTTCACAAAACCACTCAGTCATCGAGAAGAACCGGCAAGAAACTCGATCTGGTTTATTATTTCATTATATATATTTTTAGAAACAAAGATAGTTACATTCGTTTTTATTATCTCGCAATTCGGTAATGAAATTAGTTACGATTTACTATATAATCAAACTCTGTATCTTGAGATATTTGCTTTTATTATTTCCACATATTTTTATCTCAAAAGTTAACTAGAGTTTTTAATTATCTCACTTATTTTACTTATAACTGTACAAAATATAATTATAACCTCTGTAAACTTAACATTTACATATACAACCTCTTTAATTCGATACTTCTGTAACTCGAAGTATTATGCGTTTTAATGTTCGATTTATCGAGATTCTACTGTAATTGTAACAAAAAGAATAAAACAAAACAAAGTTTTTGGTGTGACCTTAATCTCTCGTAATTGGACTCCTATATTTTGTAATATAAGTGGTGTTTTCCATAATATAGTTCAGTTGTTGTGCAAAAGTGAAGTGGATGGGAAACTCCACGGAGCATGGATTCAGAAGTGCAACAAAAACTCTATGTAAAGTTGTATCAAGTAGGTCACCATTTTGTTAGAACATTGCAATAATCCAAGACACTTCTTAGTACTAATCTCTCGTGATTGGACTCCTTTATTTTGTAATATAAGTGGTGTTTTCCATAATATAGTTCGGTTGTTGTGCACATGTGAAGTGGATGGGAAATATTACAACGGAGCATGGATTCAGAAGTGCAACAAAAACTCCACGTAAAGTTGTATCAAAGGGGCCACTATTTTGTTAGAACATAGTATTAGTACTTACTCGAAAATACCAGTAATAATCTAGAAGATTGGTTGGCAAAAATATAATTAAATTAAACAAAACTCACCTTTTGAATTTGAAGACCGACGATCTTCGGAAAACCCCATGACGCTAACACTATAGCCACTATTAAAAACACCAACGATAACAAGAATACCAACTTTGAGTGTTTCGCTAACATTTTGAAAGTTTAAATTTCGAAACGAATCTTTTCTTTATCCTATCACTAAATTAAAAAAAGAAACAAAGGACGATCGTACGTACTGCAAAACGAATTCGAAGTTCGATTATTTTGCGACAACGGTTAATTTGAATTGAATGTGTTCTTGAAATTAGTACAGGCTGTTAATTTAATTTCATTTTAATGTGAGATTAATTACAATAGATTACGTCGACATGACCGTCTTCTGGCGAAACCTGATAGCGATTGTCTTAACGGTTCGCTCTCGTGCTCCGACACTGGTTTCCTTATTTTTTTTAAATCATAAAAGCATTATACGCGCTTGATTGTGCTTTGAACAAATCCAGTCATTCCAACCTTGACGCGGTACATATGACAACAGGTCGTGTAAATATTGAATTGGTTTTTGTACGATGACGTCACGTGTGTGTGTTTATGTTTTGCGAATGTGTTTTTAGATTCTTCTAATTATACATTATATTTCATTACTGTGAACCCCGGGTCCGCTCGCGTGTATCACAAAATTATTTTTAACATGATTTTTTTTGCAAAGCCTTTACTTAAATTTTTTATTAAGTATAACCTAAAAGATTATAATACATTTAATTTAATGATAAAATGTCTTAATTTTGATTTGTGTGTCAAAAATTTCAGTTTGTGGATTGGTGTTTAATAATTTTTCTTTGCTTTTTCATGTAAAAACTGTAACTGAATTTTAAATATTAATGAAATAGGGAAGTGACATTTTTTAACAATTTATTGTATGACCTATTATTTATCGTATTACATTGATAAATATTTAAAAAATTACGATAAATATGTCTACTATAGTGCATTGGTAGTCGTATTGTGTCGAGTTAAGAAAACTTATAACTTGTTCCATACATTATGTATGTGAAAAAAACATATACCGAAACCCGATTAAATAAAAAATGCATTAAAAAACAATCATTTTATTTGGTTCAGTGATTTCCAAGGAATAACCACGCTAACTGACAGGCGCCAAAAGACGTTGCTATTTAAAAGTAAAGTGTACGCGTTATAAATGTCAGCTACCGTATTTTAGCGATTATTAGTGTATTAAACTCAGTCTAACCTTGACAAATCGATTCTGAATGCTGAAAAAACATTCAGCGTTGTCTATGTCTATGAAAATGACATTTCAAAACCTAAGCCCAAAAGTTGGTTACAAAAAGTATAAAGCTAAACAGTTTTTTTATATTTATTTATCGTTTCATTTTAAGTGATACGTGCTCAGTGATCATAAGAACAGCTACCGAGTTGAGGACTGTGTGTTCGTAACCTACAATTAACTTCAGATTTGGTATAAGAAAGCATTTGAATATTTTGATGCCAGATTTTTAATGCTCACTTGGTTTTCTATACGACTAGCGTCTGTCTCGTCTTTTTTAATATACTACTTGCTTCTGTACGCGGCTTCGTTCGCTTTAATGCAGACTAGTTCTATATTTCTTCTCTGTACACTCGAATACGTCAGCAATTAAGGCGTGAACACGTAACAAACAAAGGAACTCATATTTGTATTTGTAATAATAGTTACGCATAGAGTTTGACCACAATTTCATTTAATGTTAAATGACGATCTAAGAAACTTCTATAGAGATAAAGATTAGCTCGGGCTCATATATTGGTATGAGAGGAAGTGATACAATTATCTTTTCTATAACTATATAAGATTAGTGTTCACCCGCGACTTCCTTGACATTTGTGTCTTTATAAATTACGACACTATACATTATTTTCGTGTTACTGTCATAGTTTGTACAGTGCAAGCCGAAATAGCTTTCAGATGGCAGGAGTTCTTGGAACTTACTTGATATTTATCATTATATTTTATCCAATTTAAAGAATCTAAATATATAAAAATCCAGTGTTATGATGTTTGTCCACAACGAATTCGGAAACTACTCAACTGGTCTTCATGAAATCTAATGTATAATTCGGTCCATCTTGAGATATATGACATTTATACTTTAATTAATCGCTACAACATTTTTACAACAAAACATTTGAACAAAGCGTTCCCCATGAATCGCTCTATCTACCGGTGAAAACCGCGTGAAAATCCGTTTAGTAGTTTTTGAGTTTATCGCGAACAGATAGACAGACAGAGGCGTTAGGGGATTATGTTTTATACCATGTAATGATTGCCAATGTTGATTATTGTTATTAATTTTAAGTTTCATCAGCCTCCGAACAGATGGCGCCTTAAATTAGTTTATTGACAGATAACTGTACCACGGATTGCTACAGATATCTCATAGATAGCGTCCCGTTATCATTTTATAAGAATTCAACATGTAATAATTAAGCCACAGCAATGCATGGCTGGGTCAACTAGTATCGTTATAAATTATAGCTTGTGTGTTACTTTGATTTATAAGATATATTATTGAAAGGTTTAATTAAGATCCGTTCAATAAATTTTACGTGAAACAATGAGCTATCCATTCTCACAAATTTTCTTGCTTATTGAGGAAGTTATGGTAGGAAGGGTAATTATATTTATCATCACCCTATGTCTCTTAGGAGCATTTTATGGTACAAATTATAGATCAGAAAGAACGCTATGCGAGAATGAATAATAGTCACGGTACATAGGTGGCGGCGTGGTGAGATTTATTAGATTAAGAACCTTAAGTCGAGAATATTAAAATCAGGTATAGGCAATAATAATATAATATACTAATACATATTATAAATACAAAAGTTTGTTTCTTTGTTTGTTATACTTAATCTAGTAAACAGACCGCCATGAAATGCGAACACGTTGTCAAGGGTACAGAATAGGACATCGCGTAGATACTCTACATCCTTCAAAACAGTACTGCTACCGAATCTACATTAATGCGAGCGAAATCGCGAATAAAAGCTAGTTTAATATAGATATAATAAATACTATGGTTGGCACAATACCATGTAATGATTGCCAATGTTGATTATTGTTATTAATTTTAAGTTTCATCAGCCTCCGAACAGATGGCGCCTTAAATTAGTTTGTTGACAGATAACTGTAGGCCGGATTGATATGGCGTCCCGTTATCATTTTGAATAATTCAACATGTAATATTTGAGCCACAGCAACGCGTGGCTGGGTCAGCTAGTATCATGTAGGCAGCTTGTGTGTTACTTTGATTATAATCTATATTATTGAAAGGTTTAATTAAGATTCGTTCTATAGATTTACGTGAAACAAACAGCTATCCATCCTCACAAATTTTCGTGTTTATTGAGGAAGTTATGGAAGGAAGGAAGGGTAATTATTTATCATCACCCTATGTCCTTTAGGAGCATTTTATGGTACAAATTATAGTTCAGAAAGAACGCTATGCGAGAATGAATAATAGTCACGTTACATAGCTGGCGGCGTGTTGAGATTTATCAGAACGTTAGGGCGGGAATATTAAAATCAGGTATAGGCAATAATAATATAATATACTAATACATATTATAAATACAAAAGTTTGTTTCTTTGTTTGTTATACTTAATCGAGTAAACAGACCGCCATGAAATGCGAACACGTTGTTAAGGGTACAGAAGAGGACACCCGTAGATACTCTACATCCTTCAAAACAGTACTGCTACCGAATCTACATTAATGCGAGCGAAATCGCGAACAAAAGCTAGTTTAATATAGATATAATAAATACTATGGTTGGCAGAAAGTGTTAACATAAGTAATTTAGTTTTATATGAAACTAGTGGGCCCGGCGGACGTGGTCCTGCCTTGATAATAAAAAAATCTTGAACGGCAATCGTAGCGCCACCTTCCGGGTCTTAGTATGAATCTAAACAATTTTTGAATCCATCTGAACACACACAAAGAAATTCATCACAATCTGTCCAGCCGTTTGGGAGAATTGCAATCACATATATGTACATAGATCGAAGAGTTGTATATATAAGGATATTATGCGAGAGAAATATAAACAATATTTATTATGTAATCTTCGTTGGAGAAGAACAACCGCAAAAATCAAGAATTCGTAGATGTGTGAATATGACCTCTAAATTAATTGAATATTATTCTATCGTTTAAATGTGCTTATTGTTTTTATTTAAATTATTTTTATTAATTTTAATTACATGTGTGAAATATTAAAAAAAATATCAAAGAAAACCGAGTTTAATTCCTACACATTTGATATCATAATTATGCACAAAATGCTGTTAATTAGAAGAATCGTGTGATTAAAAATGATATAATAAACAAAAGGATAAAAATATATAAATTTGTCGAGCAAAAAGCCAAAATATATAATATTAAAATCACAATCTTTGAGAACATCTTTTGGAACATAATAACTTGTATTCAACATTTACATAATATGTATATTGTGATAGAATGTGTGTGAATATATCTTATGAACTTTATAAGAATTACCTACTTGTACAAAAATAAATAAATGACTGGAAATTTTAACAATGTATTTTAATAATTTATTTAGGGCCGAAGCCTGCAAATGTGAAATAAATGCTTATAATGTAAAACATATACTTAATTGTTCGATTGAATAAATCAGTACATATTAGTCCTCGACTGCGTCTGTCTGTAAACTCAAAGGCTATTGAACGGATTTTCATGCAGTTTTATTAATAAACTAGCTGTGCCCGCGACTTCGTCGGAGTGGAAGGCTATGTAAAAAGCAGTGATTAATAAAGGCATCTGAATGCCTTAAGTCCATTTACTTGTCTACTTTTCTCTCGTACTCACGCCGCGTCGTCATTAAAACTACACTAACTTTTGATAGAGTGGACCGATTTTAATGAAACAAAGACTAAGTTACTCCCGAGGATACGCTTTATGATTTAGCGGATAGACAGACAGACATTTTATAAAATGATTGAAATGCATTTTATTTCTTATTCCTAACCTTTTTTTTTTAACTCCACGGCAAGGCAGCCCGGATACGAGAGTGCCTCCCAGCCCGCCGAACCAGTGCAATGGGAAGTCGGGGGCCACCGCCCCTTCCTCCCGGGTTCAGCCAGCAACAGAGAGGATAACCGCTCCATCGCCGCTCCATCATCCGCCATAGCCTTCCCTAGGTTCACTCCGTCCTAAACTACCCTATCTCTTCTCCCCCCAACCCTCGATCCTAACCTTATCCTACCTATTTACACAACCCTACGCCCACCTATCCCCTATACTTCCCTACCCACAAAGTAAGTAGGTAAGCTAGAGGTTACCTAACCAGCTTCCCCCATTCCCCCACCCTACAATCCCTAACCCTACCAAACCTACCTACCTACACAGTCCCTACAATCCTTTTTTTTTTTTAACGTGGGGAAATCCCTTATGGATACGCCACCCCCCCGGGGGAGAGGGTGGGTTATGTAATCAACCTTGTAGAGCCGCCCCCACGGTCCGCCCGGTGGAAGGTGACCGCCGGGCTCCTACCTATAGAGGGACAGACCGGGTACACACCGGCTGCCCCCCCTCGTCCGCCGGACCTGTGCAATGAGGAGATGGCCCCCCCGGCCCATCCCCTCAGGTCCGGCTACGATGGCAGGAGGAGTTGGGCGAAGCGCCTTCTC
>MU159904.1:29468-39506 GCA_015888305.1 Antheraea pernyi | reverse complement strand
CCGAAACAACCGTGTCCGGTGAGTACCTGCACCAGTCGGAACGTCAGGGAGCCCCACTCCCTTGCTATCCACTCCCGCAGGACCGGGCGGACGGCGTCCACAGTGAACCGCCCGAACCGCTCGTCCGCCAGGTCCTGCTGCCACCTTTCGACGGCGTCCTCCCTTAGACGCCGTCTCTCCGCCTCTACCTCCCTGGGAGCCGGTGGCTCCCCCCTTCGTTTCCTCGCCGCCGTGATGCTTCTTATTCCTAACCTAACCTAACATTTTTTTTTACGTAAATCGAAATAGTACTGGCACGTTAGCTTTATATTTTAATCATCATTATATTAATTACATTATATACATTATTATATATAAAGATTTCATAATATTGAAACAAATGAATTTGCGAATGCATTAAATATGATTTATCGATTACTTTACAATACGAAGATATCAATAATTGTAATAACATTGCGGAAATCAAAGCATTAAATTATACCATTCTCAGTACAAATATTCGTTCTTTTTTAGATTGCTTTTTGTTTAATATTGAATGAACGCTTGTTTTAAGCGATTCTATTTTTTGCACATTTACAGGTCCGCTTTTTGCGGTTCTGATGAAATAGGATTCCACGGATTTTAATTGGTTTTCCGTTTAAATACTTTTATACTATTGTTAAACATAATGTTCTCATGCAACCAGTCCTATTGTATAGCTTCGATGGTGGCTGTGTTATCTATGCGAAAGAATTTCTCATTTTCAAATGAGTATTTAGCCGATTTAGTAGTAACCATTCTAATAGATAAAATAATATTAAATAGCCAACTATGGTAGCACACTTTTTTTGAAATTGACTAGTATTGCTGGCCTCGCGGGCCTGTACAGATTTACCGGGTATTGGGACCAGCGCTTAATGGACTGAGTCGAATGACAACTAGCTCAAGGGTACCAATGTAGTCATGTCTCGCCTTGGACTGTTACCTTGCAAATACCACGGATTTGTATCGAACTAACTAACTATGCGAGATGATCTAAACATGAATGTACACGTTGATGAGACACACATGGGTGCCTTCATATGTATCACACAAACGCATACATGTGTTTGGAAGAGGCAATTTTGGTTAGGACTAACTAATTAAAACGAGAAAAAAAGGTATCTCATAGAATATAGAATAGAATCTATGTTATATTATTAATATCTATGTGCACATATGTAGCGTTGCAGTATGGTGTGTATAGTTAGTTAAGGAATGTGGTATCACTGTATCGCTCAAGTAGCGTGCTCAAGAGCTCCATGCGGGTCTGACCTAGGCTTAAGACGCTACAAGTGTGCGGGAACGAAGTTAATCGCCCATCCTCGGTGGCGGAAACCGTGATTTTGCCGAAGTGTACGTGAACTGAACTGTTTAATGAACTGTAGGGATATGTATTGCTTGTTGCCGTTACTTTATCAGGGTGATCGGAAAAAATGTTGCGCGGAACATAACCTATACATAAAATTAAATTAAACGTTAAGCAGTATTGATATAAAATTAAATTGACTAAGATTCTTCAAAAGGTTTATATGAAGTAAGTATTATTGAACAAAACAAAATTAGGAACAGTAAAATTATTTTCATATGATCAAAGTCGCGCTAGTGAATAAAAATATAACTTTTGTAAATACATTAAATTATATAAAGAATATACTTATTCTTTAATTACCGCACGTTTTTTCACAGAATAATATTATTTATATTATATTTTATATAGTTATAAAACCGCGTAGTGTGCTTTGTGCATTAGCACACATTAGACTGATACACATAATGGCCACTGTCACGCTACTGCCGTGTGTAATTGCGTTCATCACTATTATTGCTTCTACATAAATAATTATAATCACCGGTCATCATGAAATAAATTCATACGACTAATATTATTATTTATTTTTGGATGATCGACAATTTTGTACAGCTTTTAAGATTAGATCAATTAATGATATTGAAGTAATGAAATATATCTTCAGGGAATAATTATCGTACAATACATACGTTAAAAATAAAAGTAAATTTTTCATTTCAAAGTTCATTTTATATAGCTTAACTATTGACTATACAATCTAATCTTTAAGTGCCTGCCATGTTAACATGAGATAATGTCAATCGTCGTGACATTCGAAATAGGGATTCATGTTTTAATAAATATCGAATTTCGTAAAACATCGGTAATTGATAAACCGTTTTCACGCGACATTATCGATATTTTAAGTGTTGCAAAAACAAATAGCTGTTGTGTAGTTTTTCAAGCGGCAGGATACAACTGAAATTACAGGGTTATTGTTATCTTCAGTATGTTGATTCGTGAACGAAATAGCGTTTCAGCACACTCATTACATTGTTTTTTAGGGTTAAGGTAAGTTTTTATTTAAAGCTAGTTTAATGGTTTCAAAATATATAATATACTATAAAATAATTTAGGATGCATTTGTGTTGGCAGTTGACCTTAGAGCGAGGGATGGTGGAGTTCCGTTTGGGCTTTGAGAAATAAAAAAGGAATCAGGCAGTATACTTATATAACTAAACTAGCAGGACCGGTGGACGTTATCCCGCCCTGATATTAAAAAAAACCTTAATAAATTATATACGTAAACCTTCCTAGTTAATCAATTTATCTACTGGTGGAAAGCGCATGAAAATCCGTTCAATAGTTTTTGAGTTTATCGCGAATAGACAAACGTGGCTGAGGTCTTTGTATTATAAAATGTAGTAATAGCGAGAGAAAGTACCTAAAGAGAGTTTATGGAAAAAGAATGAATATAGTCAATATTTACAAGAGAGTTTATGGAAAAAGAATGAATATTATCAATATTTACTAATAGATGGCATCATCAGGTTATACTAGTAGATAACAATTAAATCCAAATTAATTATATAAGTAAACAGATAGTATTGTTTTGGTGAAGACACTCATCGTCATGAAACCATAGGATGGTAAGGCTTTTCCTAATGCCGTACTTTTACTTATAAATAATAGGCTTCCCAATAGGAAATTTTCGATTAGGTTGACAAAAACCTGTCGAGAATTTGTCGTCAAGCACCTGTGGGTGTGTTCTGGTAGTTTACATGAAAGCTAGTAGTCTCTACGTTTAAAAAAACTGTCACGTAAATAATATATCATTGTAGCATTTTCCTGAGTCAATATTATCGTATCTTCAGTTTTATTATATCAATATAAATGTCGTTTGTCTGGTCGACATTAACGGTTTTTCGATATATATCGTTTCAGAATATACAATGTATTGTCGCGTAAAATATCGTGCTCATAAAATTCTGCAATCGTACGAGATGAGACATTACAAATCGTAATTTGATTTCCAACTAGGTGTAACTCGAACAGAGAGACGATCGACATAAGAATATCTAGATCAGATGGATGTTGATGAATGATATGAATACTATAGATAGGGAATAACATTAATCATTACATAGTATAAAACAAAGTCCCCTACCGCGTCTGTCTGTCTGTTCGCGACAAAGTCAAAAACTACTTTGCAGTGTAAGTTACTTCACGTCGGTTTTCTGTGGGTCGGGTGGTAGTATTCCGGGCGAGCCAACCCATTCGAAGCCTGAAACCATTAATAGCTTCAGCGTGGTTCTACCACCTACAGTACACTACACCTACAGTGTGGATATACGAGTATAATATCAAAATAACAGCATTTACATGGGTATGGTATTATATACGGCACTTAATACAAAAAAAACAATTTTTGTCTGTTTGTTTCTCCGAGACGGTTGGACCGATTTTGACGGATCCATCACTGGCCGATAGTTAATGTTAAAGGATAACTTAAGATACTTTCATTTTAGAAAAAAAAATGGAGTTCCAAATAAAAATAAATCTTTACATAGACCCAAATGCAGACGAAGTTGATCGCTGTTAGTTGATAATATAAAATAGACATGGTTTGTTTACTTCATGTAGTACAATTACAAATGTAATGTCTTTTAAAACAATTATCTTATAGCAACAGTGCGCAAATCGTAAAATTAACGATCAATTCAACTTTGACCCTGAATCAAGAATCACTAGTTTTATCTAAAACCATGCATGTTGCCGTCTCTCACGTATAATAAACGTATGACGTCATTTCCTGCTTCTCACGGAAATGAAACTCGAATCTATATTTACATATAATAACCCTTTGTCATCAGAACATCTCCTAATACGACTAGACATATCTCTTCATCAACGCGGCGAGCGGAAACGTGCGGGAACTGAAATGTACACTACTCGCCCAATTTTTTGACCGCTTTGAATATAATTGGTCAGAACACAGATCTAGGTATAATACGTATCTAAATATATACAAATCCAGTGTCATGTTTGTCCATGATAAACATTAATATACAAAAACTGAAGAACTTAACGTCTCGCAGACGGCATACTAAAATGAGTGCATAATTTTGGGTTATGCAATCATTTTAAATAGTCTCGCGTCGCTTGCGTCCTTGTAAAGAGTAGTTCCCGAGACTTGTGACACGGGTGTAGGTTTAAGGGGCCCCTTTCCAATGTACATTAACACTCATTCATTCATACTCACTCATAACATTCATTCATCGACTTGCTCCGTTTGACTATGCCCATTATTGAAAATTTTCGTATAATATATATATAAAAATTGAAGTCGAAACAGTCATAAAGACTGCTGACAGGAGTGAAAACTGAAAACAATTGAATAAATGTGTTCCCTTTTGAATTTTTAAATTAATTATAGTCTGTCGTATAGTATTTCACAACTTGTAGTAGTCTAGTTTTCACATCCATTGGCATTCGGAGCAATAGCTGGTACACCTCTCGCTCCGACTTCTACAGCATATAGATTAACTATATAACCGTTTTTAGTCAGTTCGTTTACAAGGTCGTAATACCTGTCCAGCTTTATCTTTAGTTTTATCTAAATCATTCAGGTAAGGTTGAATTTGCAAAATCATAAGTTTATTGTATAACTATAACCACGTATGGTATATTGGTTAGTTTTTGCGGCCGGTTTTGAACGTTACTTTTACTCGAGACTGTGTGTCTCGGGTTTTTATATGTCAATGACCATTAACTCTGAAAGTACTAAACCGATCTTCATGAAACGTTGGCATTTATGTATAATTTGGTCCAAATTGAGATATAGGATAATTTATATTTCGATGAATGGTCTCAAATATTTTTAAATTACAAATTAAATTATTGTCAATATTGGTTATTGTTATTAATTTTAAGTTACATTACTTTCGAACAGATGGCGCTTTAAATTAGTTTGTTCATAGAAAACTGTAGGACCAAATGTTATAGATATGTCTTAGATGGCGCCATGTTTCAATTTTGGATTTCTTTTCAACTCCAGTTTATCTTAGGGAGCCCGTGATTTATTCAATTTAATGTCTAATAACTGAGCCATAGAAACGCGTGGCCGGGTCAGTTAGTTATACTATAGGTATAATTAACTATATTACTTAAGGACAAACAAATCTCACTTATGGGTTCCTATAACGATTTATGAACTTTGTTTTTTATTAAACTCTTGACTATATTATACGCAAGCAATAGACCTGGATTCATCGACTTGGAGTATTTCACAACTTGTAGTAGTGTAGTTTTCACATCCATTGGCATTCGGAGCAATAATTATATACATTTTTATAAAGTTTATTAAATGATTAAACATACTATGGGCTGCACAATCTCAATAGACAATATAAATATTAGATGTACACAGACCGCGCTATACTACCCGTCGTTAGTCTGACGCAAGCTTCGCAAACTCAATACGGTCGGTCACGAATCCCAAGGAGGGTTGATGTCAGGCAGGCGGCCGATCGTAAAAATTAAGCCAAATCATATACCACAACATGACAAACATGTTGTACCGACCCTACTTATGTGGGATAAGGGTAAGAAGAAGAAGATGAGTTTATCTGTAACGCGTTCACGTTTTAATTACTCATCAGATCCTCATGAAATTTTGCGTAGACGTAGTGATAGGCACATAAAAATACATAGGCTTTCATACAGAAAAAAGTACTGTTCGCAAGGGATAGGTAAAGTATACATTAAATAAATAAAATAAAAAAGCCTGTTTATTCCACTAATTGTTACACTATTAACGTGTGTAACGACTCCTTGCAATGTCCTGCTTTTGGCCTACCTCTACTTCTATATCCATCAGGTCCGTTCCACAGAGTTATGGTTTTTGTCCAACTGTTATCTGGGATACGAGCCACATGCCCTGCCTATTTCCACTTTAGACTGCGAGCGAAGGATATAGCATCTATTATATTGGTTTTGACTCCTCATCATCTTCTTACCCTTATCCCACCTAAGTAGGGTCGGCACAACTTGTTTTCCTTTTCCACGCTCGCCTATGACATGTCATCTCAGTATTCACACCTTTTACACACATATCATTTTTCACACAATCCATCCATACCCTTTTCGGTCTTCCTCTACTCTTATATCCATCGACCGTCATACTCAAAGCTTTTCTAGTTACATGGTCTTCATCTCTCCTCATAACATGCCCATACCATGCTAACCTATTACTCCTTAACTTCTCTGTTACTGGTGCCATTTTCAAACTTCCTTTGATATATTAATTCCTAATCTTATCTATTCTAGTTACACCACATATCCACCTTAACATTCGCATCTCTGCCACGTGTAGGTTTCTCTCATCCGTCTCTCTCGTCGCCCAGCTATCAGATGCGTACAACATTACTGGTCTTATAATAGTTTTATACACACTTCCCTTTGAGCTTCAAGGGCATTCGTGAGCCCACACAAGCTACACCACACACCTTTCGCCATTTCAGTGGTTTTGTCTCGTATTAGAGAGAAAGTATATTGATGAGAAAGTATATACAAAACCGCTAGTAAAAGTTAGTTTTATATACAGTTTGCAGATGTATATATGTGTTTAAAATCTATATTTGAAGAATATCATTACATAGTGTATAACAAAGTTCCCTCCCGCGTCTGTCTGTCTGTCTGTTCGTGATAAACTCAAAAACTACTTAACGGATCTTTATGCGTTTTCACCAATGGATAGAGTGATTCACGAGGAACGTTTTGGTATTTAATTTGTCAAGGATTTTTTTATAATCACGGCGGGACAACGTCTGCCGGGCCCGCTAGTACTCGTATTTAAACAAAAGAGTATACTCTAAAGTATGAGGAATTATTTTAAATATATAAAATTACAGGAAATTGATGTATATAGTAAATAATTATTGTAAAATGCAGCTAATTATTAAGCGATTATGCTGATTGTATGTCATTGTCATTGAAGTATTTTCCGCATGCTTATATTATTTTCACTGAATACATTCGTTTTTTTATGATCTTTAATTTTTTTAACACATCGCAAATAGATATGCGGTCCACGTGATGTTAGCGTTAAGTGGAGTCTATAAACATCTTTATATATATAATTCTTCTGTCCGTGTGTATGTGACTGAACTCATCCTAAACGGCTGGACAGATTTTGATGAAATTTTTTGTGAGTTCAGTTGAATTCAAGAATGATTTAGTTTCACAATTGGACCCGGTAGGTGGCGCTGCGGTCGACTTTTAAGATCTTTTTTAGTATCAAAGCCGGATAACGTTCGTCAGGTCCGCGTAGATGTATAGAATAATACATCTACTTATGTTTGTTAAAAGATTCACAATTGAACCCGGTAGGTGGCACTGCGGTTGACTTTTAAGATATTTTTTATTATCAAAGCCGGATAACGTTCGTCGGGTCCGCGTAGATGTATAGAATAATGTATAACTTATGTTTGTTTATTTTTATAAATGTCCGAGTTCGTGGGGAATACACATGTGTGCCTCACAAATTATTATATGTATGTATAGTTGGCTTAGTTTAGCTTAGTTAGATTCAAGATTTTGCATAATCAAGATAAAAACTCAAGCCGGGGTGTGCCGTGCACCATTGAGCCTGTCGCCAAAAAAAGTCTGAGTGCCTTAAGCGTTCACTTACTAAGGTAGTCCGGTGAAGCTGTAAAGGCCTGACAGGCCAATTGCGTAGTCAGTTCGAAAAAAAAGGGTTTGATTATCTGTACCACGTCTTTGAGATCAGAAATAGACATTTGAAGTGCTTTAAGTCTTGTACTTGTATATATATCAAGTATCGTGAAAGGAAATCTTTATTAAAGATTTCATACCTTAGAGAAGTTTTCTTAGATGAATCAAGTAGGATTGTAGCGTAGGCGGTCAACTACGTGACTTAGTCGAGCGGCATGGTATCACGCTGACATAAGCATTCACAATTCAGACTTCGTTAATGCTCAGGTCTACCCGTCCTGGCCATTGCGTCCGTTCACCTTCGTTCTAGCTTGATGTATTTTACTTTCTGACCAATATTTTGTATGGCAATCACAGCGCTCCTAATGAATGTAGAGTTTTTTTTTTTAAAGATTAGTAGATTTTGTCTAGACATCGATAATAGATAGGCTGACTATATTAAGAGCTCCTCTCTTATATAATGAGACATTTACTCTTCTTATTAGCTGTTTTTTTCAACTAATTTTCTATATTATTACTTCCATTGTCGAGTAGATAATTACAAGTGTCTTGTGATAATTTTAATGTTCTAACAAAATGGTGGCCCCTTTCTTAGAACTTTCGAGGGAGTTTTTGTGGCATTTCAGACATCATGCTCCGTGGTACTATTTCTCATCCATTTTACTTATGCACAATAACCGAACTATATTACGTAAAACACCACCAATATTACAAAATATAGAGACGTATAACACAATATCACTACATTTTATAAAACAAAGCTCTTTGCCACCTGTCTGTCTGTTCCGGATAAACTCAAAAACTACTGAACGAATTTTCATACTGTTTTCACCAGTATATAAAGTGATTCATGAGGAAGGTTTAGGTATGTCATTTGTCAAGACTTTTTTTATAAATTAGTTGATATATGATGATAATTGTTGTAAATGTTGGAGGAAGTCAAACCTTGTTTGTATGTGCTCCAGTGGATTCAAAATTGGTTCAGATTCACAATTGGACTTAGTAAGTGGTGCTGCGGTCTGAATATAGGATTTTTTTTATTACCAGAGTGAGATAGCGTCCGCCGGGGCTGCTAGTTATGAATAAAATATATAGTTCACCACAAAACAGACTAAGATCCCGCAAAAACTCTTATTAACTGTTTGAAAGTAAATATTAATTTAGTATAACTTCATGGATCTGCGTAGAATGCATAATATTTACTCAAGTGAAAGTTGGAAGGTGCTCGAAAAGTAATATACCTTTGTATATAGATTGTTGGAACTTGGAAAAGGTAATGAATTAATCAAATGGGGTTTGATGTATTGTAAATAGCTATAAAGGTATGTGCATACTGGATTTAAGTTATTCTTTACAATTCTTTTTTTTTATACAATGTTTGAATTCTTTGTAATACTCGTTGAGTCTCGTACTTGTACTGGTATTTTAATTAAATTTAGAGACATTTTTAGAAAAATTGCTAAAGGTGAGATAGATTGACAGCTAAGTTTGATATGGAAACGGTTGCACCCTTGGTGTATTTGGGGTGATCGTAATATTTTGTCACACGAGATTTTAGCCGATCTCCATTACAGACACAATCAACCTAATCCTGCAAGAGAAGTAGGCGTTCCAGTATTTACACATTTCCAGCTGTTAATCACTACATAATATAAAATAAACCCTCTGCCACGTCTGTCTGTCTGTTCGCTATAATCTCAAAAAACGCCTGAACGGATTTTCATGCGGTTTTCACCAGTAGATAAAGTGATTTATGAGGAAGGTTTTTTTTTATTATCATGGCGGGATAATGTCCACCGGGCCTGTCAGTAAAATTATAATCAGAAAATAAAACCGCCTAATTATTTTTGAAAGAGGCTTTTGTCTGTTCCTTGTGAAATTTAAACCTGATAATCAGCATTGAGTTACGTGCCGTCAACCTTAACGATCTTATTGGTAAATTAATTAATTAAATATAGCTTCTTCGCCCGCTCGCATTGGAAGAGTCAATATCG
>MU159903.1:102949-125181 GCA_015888305.1 Antheraea pernyi | reverse complement strand
AGTGCCAATAGATGTGAATACCATATTAAATTTAATAATTTCAATTTAGAAAATACGAAATTTAATTAATTCATACTATAATTAATTTAATAATTCAAAAGAGAACACAGTTCTTCCATTGTTTTGACTTTTCACCTCCGTCGGCAGACTTTGTGACTGTTTTATCTTTTCTTTAGATAACTTTTATTGGTCTGATTTGAATTTTCTGGATATACAGTCATACATTATCTCAATAGTTGCTGTAATTATATGATAATCGAACGAATGTGATCAATTTGGCTACAAGCAGTTAATTGACTTCAAGGTATACTGGTGTAGATAAAATATCTTTCAATCAGAGACTCGATTGAGTGCATCCTATTTTTGTTATTAGTTGTATTTATATATATTAATTAGATTATCAATAGATGAGTTTACATTTTTAACCGACCTCAAAAAGAAGGTCCCGCTAATCACCATTCGCATCGGAGCTTGTATTTAGAAGATCACCAAAACACTCCTCAAAATCGAATTGGGAAGATACGATGCTTCAGATATTTGTGGTAGAGTTATGGCAAGGTAGATAATTACCTAACTATGATCAAAGATATTCTGACGCTTTTTTTGAAGATAATTTTGTTAAATCGGTCTTATCTTTTTTTTAAATATAAAGAAACACGTATACTTAATTATCAGACTCTACAATAATTCGAATAATAATCCACTTTAACTCACCTTTACACTTACAAAACCTGCTTGGATTTTCTTGATTTTATTACTTGCAAATTGCTAAATATAATCTCGAATTAATTACACAATTTATTGTAATAAAAGTACAACATTTCATAATTAATTCAGAGTATAGATTTGTACTAATGGAATTCGTAAAAGTTTGACCGGTCGGAACGATGTTTAACAAGTTCGGTTAACATATCCTATGCAATCATTCTATACATCGCATTGCATTGTTCTACGATTAATAAATTGATTCTGGTTTTATTCATAGACGACTAACATTATCCGTTTTTGTCTACCACGCGGTTAAACAGCACGTGTATTACTTGTTTACGACCTGTTATAATTTGATATTGTTATGTCTAAATTGATTGTCATGTGAAACTAAATGGAAACATTGGAGAATGAAGTTGGTATCTAGGCAGATGCCCGCGGGAACTTATTCAGTTGAGGTGGCGTGTCGAGTCGACCGCCGCCGGCCCACTTCCCGAGTCAGACGCGTAACGGAGCGCGCTCCGCTAGCGTCCGATCGTCACGGTACATTGGATCAATTAATGAAGCTGCGAGAGTATTCTGTTATGGGGTATATTCGCATACGTTATACTTCGTCATATATTCAAGCACGAGTACACGTTTCAGCGATTTATGTTATGGTTGCGAAGTTTTCTTTCCGTTGTGAGATTTAAAGCCTTTAAAGGTTGAATATATGAAATGTCGTCTGAAATCACTATTAGTGAACTGTGAACACTTTCTGCTAATCTAAATATACGCATGAGATAGGAAAAGACTTGAATCTAAAATTGTTCATTAACAGATAAAAAAAATTAATTCTATGTTAACGAAACATTTTGTATGCCACGTATACTATTTTTATTTTGTGTGAAAGCATTGTCTATCATGTGAATATAAAATAAGTTTTTTATAGTAATGTATATTTCGAACAATTGTTTATTTAATTATGTGGCTCAACACTTATCTGTTTTGGTAAAATATTCACAGCAGAATTTCAATGATTTTATGTCGACTAATTTAATATAATTTCATAGCTTGTTTCATATATAAGTTAATGTAACAAAATATATATTCAAACCTGGCCAGAGGATTTCTCATAGATGTATCTATGACTTAGTAGAAGAATCGTGTAATTTGGATCACTGATTTTTCAGTTATAAGCACATAAACGGACAGTGTGACGTTGCCATTTATATTACGTTTTGATAAATGGACTATAATCATATAACGTGATATCCAATTTAATTAATGTTTATTTTAATTTTATTTATATTTAATGCATATAGACAAGAAACTCGAATTAATTTCTAGAACAGTATATTCGCAATCGATAGTTAGAATTAGAATGGTTTATCAAAATTATTTATTGCGTCCTTCTCATCGAGTTTGCGGAATTGTGTAATAACGCATCTCGTACATTTACGATATAAAATTAACCTCTTCACTGTTGTTTCTTTATTATAATGTTTATTGTTTTTAATAAATAATTATTACTACAGTTATAATTGACTTAAAATATTAATAACTTTGTTATTTAATTTTTACAACTAAAACAAAAAAAAAGTGAACGTGTTGTTGGCGTTTGGTTATTTGAAACTTTAAACTGAGTTTACAATCGAGCTAAAATTAAATGAGTAATGTAATCAATTTTATCTCCGTTATCTACTTATTTAAGATTATTTATTAATTCATTTAACAAAAGCCAAAAAAGAAACTTTACCAATCCTGACTATTATTATAAATGCGAATATGTTTGTTCGTTAGTTCTATGTTTGCACTACTCGACCAATCTAAAAACAACATCTAAGAATACATTTTTAATTTCAAAGTATGACATGGACTTTGATGAAACTTAACAATAGTATAGCTTGTTCTTTATAATAACATAACTCAGCTATAATGTTTAAAAATAACGATACTGTTAAATACTTTTGAAATAATCGTGCCCTCTCGAAGTTATTGCATTAATCATTAGAGTTACACGAAAATAATATATGGTGACATAATTAATATTAAATATGAAAGCATGAACGATGTCGCGGGCGATCGCTAGTTCGATATAAAACAGAAAGCTTCAAACTTTAATGGAACATACGGAATGTTCTATACTTAGAAAATGTTTTCTTTTTATATTCTACTTTATATAAGTCCCAAAGTGGGAGTTTTTTGGCGGATGGCGGTGTCATGTAGTGGTTTTTGTATTTTAAACATAATGGAAGGAATGGGAGGGGTGCCTCCGGTGCTCTCGCTGACCGAACGAAACACAACATTGTAAGCACTATTACTTCACGTCGGTTTTCTGTGAGATGGTGGTACTACCCCGGGGAGAGCCGACCCATTCATGCTGAAACCAGTAGTAACTTCAGCGTGGCTCCACCACCTACCAACCTGCATGGTGACTATATTAACAATACTTTACTTATAACTATCTTAATGATATTCTACTCATAACTAGCATTCAAATGCACATAATATAAATAATGTATGTAAATAAAACCTGTGCGTAGACTGAGAAGTTGAAGTTCGTTCCTCAGTTGTATCTGAATGTTAAACAACTATGGTAAATAGCACAGCTAATAAAATTATGCTTATTATAGAATCAAATGGCTGTGGTATTTACAGGTGCTTCGTGACTCATTGTCGATTTGTAGGTAATCAGGTGCGCTTAAGAAATTGTCCTCGCACTAAACTACGATAGCATCACAGTATATCCTTCACCGAAACTCCAGACTGATCGTGCGATTAGATTCTTAGTAATTGTTGTTAAAACATATCGAAATCTTTTAGTTAAACTTTTACTAATAAAGAACAATGATATTGTTCAATGCTAGTTTGATGAAGCAACTCTAAATGCGACACGTAAAAATAAATGTCAAGTATAAGTTACTACTTGATAAGTTACTAAAAAAACATTTACCTGAAATGTATAAATGTAAATATTTTGAAACCAAGTTTTTTAACGAGGTTTGCTGTAGGAGTTGAATGTTCAAAATCTTCAAAAGCGTTATTATGTCCTTCTGTCTTTCTCTCTCCAGAACTCCTTTTTGCTTCTCGCTCTCTCTCTCTCTCTCTGTATATATATATATATTTTAAGTTCTAGCTAGGAGCATTGCACGCTTCCAGCTTTTTGCACTAGAGATCCCGAAACGATTATACGAGTTTTTTGGTTTTTGTATACGAAATACAATTTTAAATAAACTTATATATAACAAAACTATAAATTGAATTTATAACCAATTGATGTTTTTATAAATTAAAATGACGTACGCACTTTGGGCTTTGACAATCAAATGGTGTATAAAATAAAAAGGCGTCGTTAAATTATGTCTCACATAAATATTTCGCTCAGATGAACGAGCAGTTAACTACCAGAATGAAGCATTGTTATGATCGCAGTAAGAGGAAAGAATTGTGGTGAATAGCAAGTAACCTAGCAACTAAACAATCACTACAACTAGAAGTGGGAAAAGTATTTACAAAGTCTAGAGTGGTCATAAGCGGGCAACTCGAGCAGTCATTGTCAACAACTTAAACAAACGTTTTTTTTATAGCTGGGGTAATTGACAATCCTACTCCAATTGCAATATGGATTGTAAGAAAGACAGAAAGAAGATATGATGGGTGTACGGCATAACTGTACTTCAGAAGTCGACAGCTCGAGAAGCACTGCAGCCATTTTTTTGCACCATAAAGGAATTTCAATAAGCAGAAGACTGACAGGATCGAAACTTCCTAAGCTCTAGTCCAGTCTGCTATTCTGTTAGGGAAGATTGTAGTTAGCTATGACTTGTCAGCAGTTTGAAGCGGCTGGTCTATTTCAAGATGTAAGTTTATAACCGGTCTAAATCTGTTTTTTTTTTCAGCCCGAGTTCATGCTATGATATTTAAATACATAAAAATGAGATAATATGCAAACATTATCTTACTACGATACAGCTGCATGATAATTTGTTAGTCTAACCTAATTTAATTTAAATATTGAATTACCTTCACTAATCATAACAGATTAACATGTTGGTAAAGATCAATTAATCGCAAATGTAATACTAACTACTAATATTAAATATAAATGTAACTAGGAGGCTCTGTATTTAGGTTAAACGATTCTTAATGTATTGAGATTACGTATGATATTAGCTTTACTCACGCTTTTGCCCGCAAATCTCGTTTTATTCGTTTTGTCGTGGTGTATTTTTGGTAACGGTTTGAGTCTCATGTGATATATTTTTGAAGACGCTAGCTAATTTAAGCGGATAATAAGGAATTATTAGTAACTAGAAGTACGCCGAAACGTAATATTTTTCTCCAATACAGTTCATATATTTGAAACTCCAAGTATTGAGCAATTTTTTTCGGCAAATATATGTTTTTTTAAGTTGTGAAGTAGTAAACAAAAATACGCTCCACCTGATTTTAAGAAGTTACTACAGACCATGATTTATGGATCTTAAAAAGGGCGCGGTTTTGAGGCCAAACGTTTATTCTGAGTACTGCGTCAAAATGCTTTATCTTTCAGTATATATTCCAATCATACTCTCATAGATAATCTCTTGCTTTACTTCCTGGAACTATGTTATGTTTAACATGTGATGTGTTGCCACTTTGATATCGTGCGATATTATGGTCAAACGGGAATAACAATGCAAACAATTTTTGGTAACGGTTTGAGTATAGTCTCATATGATATATTTTTGAAGACGCTAGCTAATTTAAGCGGATAATAAGGAATTATTAGTAACTAGAAGTACGCTGAAACGTAATATTTTTCTCCAATACAGTTCATATATTTGAAACTCCAAGTATTGAACAATTTGTTTCGGCAAATATATGTTTTTTTAAGTTGTGAAGTAGTAAACAAAAATACGCTCCACCTGATTTTAAGAAGTTACTACAGACCATGATTTATGGATCTTAAAAAGGGCGCGGTTTTGAGGCCAAACGTTTATTCTGAGTACTGCGTCAAAATGCTTTATCTTTCAGTATATATTCCAATCATACTCTCATAGATAATCTCTTGCTTTACTTCCTGGAACTATGTTATGTTTAACATGTGATGTGTTGCCACTTTGATATCGTGCGATATTATGGTCAAACGGGAATAACAATGCAAACAGTGCAATAACGCTAATGTTACCAATGAAGTTGTAATTTTATTATAACGCTACTTTTAAGAAAGTATATGCAAATTATCTGGAGGTGATATTTGAAACTCCAAGTATTGAACAATTTGTTTCGGCAAATATATGTTTTTTTAAGTTGCGAAGTAGTAAACAAAAATACGCTCCACCGGATTTTAAGAAGTTACTACAGACCATGATTTATGGATCTTAAAAAGGGCGCGGTTTTGAGGCCAAACGTTTATTCTGAGTACTGCGTCAAAATACTTTATCTATCAGTATATATTCCAATCTATCAGTATATATTCCAATTCTTGTAGATCTTATCTTGCTTGCTTTACTTGCTTTTCCTAACACAGATTCTGTCACTCTTCCTGGAACTAAGTTATGTTTAAAATTTGATGTGTTGCCACTTTGATATCGTGCGATATTATGGTCAAATGGGAAGTTTCAATGCAATAACGCTAATGTTACCAATAAAGTTGTATTTTTATTATAACGCTAGTTTTAAGAAAGTATATGTAAATTATCTGGAGGCACCTTATATGCATTAATAGATTTATTTTGAATTAGCGATGAATGTTATGTATTGCCAACTAGAAGGAAAAGTAGAAACCAAGCTTCTATGATTTCGAAAGGTGATTATAGCCGAAGTGCGCATATTTAAAGCTACGGATAACGTATTATTGCGTGAATGGATATCGCAACGAAACAAAATTCTACAAAAAGTAAACGAGATAAATACTATGTGTAATTTTATTTAGGAGAAATATTTTGTGGGTTAGTAAAATTCAAAATTATCTATAAATCAATAAAATCAAAGTATTCGTTTATAATGCAAAAATAACAGTTTTTTACTAAATGGACATGAAAGTATATATGGTATTTATAAAAAAAATAGTTATTCGAATTTTTATCTGTTGTTTGTCTATATATTGCGGCTAATCTCCAAAACGGTTGGACCAACTTTAACAGGACTTACACTGGCAGATAGCTAAGGTTATAAAGTGTAACTTAGATTTGCTTTTATTTTAGAAAAAAAAAACAATAGGTTCTACTCGAATGTAATATACTAAAGAAGTAATATCTATTACTGTTCGCGCCACACGTGACCTTTGACACTTAACAATATTTTTGTAATAAATTTCATGCGGATGAAGTGGCGGGTGAGGTAGTATTGCAAAATAAAATACATAAATATTACATACAGTACATTTTTAATTCCAATTTTTAAGGACAGGGCAGCGTTTCTTGTGTAATTTAGAATCTTTGAGTTCTAAATTTCTATTATATTAACTTTCTATTATATTAACATTGTTGACTGATTTTGAATCGAGCATAACTATGATAACTTTCATTCATAATAAAGTAAACGGCTTTCACAGCGTAAAGGCCATTACTTTGTTTTTATAAGACACTAATAACCTACGGTATGATACCTTGCGACATATGCAAGGATTGAATAAAAGCAGTTATCTTAGTTTATATGGAATGGAGATTTTCTGATGATATATTAATATTAATCCAAGAACACCGGAGGTCACTAAGATATGAAAATTTTTGACAATCACCAGGGCTATCTCCTTTTCTCTTCCAGCTATATCTGTCTATTGTATATCATTCTTTAGATTCACTTCGTAATTTACTTGTTTGTTCTTATGCCTTATAATTGCTTTTTGAAGTGAAAACTTCTTTAGAAGCGTTGAGCGGTATTTTTGGTAGGAGATAAATTTATAATTTCTCGTCATGACATGCTACGTAAGCATGACCGTCTGTATTGCGCTTGCGTAGCTTGCGTCAAACTAGCAACGCGTAGTATAGGGGCCTGTGTACACGTTACATTGATATTTTGCAGTTCATCGCACGTTTGATTGATTAAAAGACTTTATAAAAATGTACATAATTATCGCTCCAAGTGCCAATATATATGAAACCCACACTAATGTTAATAATTTCAATAAATAAATTCTGAAAATTAAATAATGTCATTTACACCATAATTAGTATACAAATTCAAAAGAGAACACACTTATACCATTGTTTTCAGTTTTCACTTCTATCGACAATCCTTACGATTGCCTCCATTTTATTTTTTAATATCATCTGCTTGTCAGAACTGGTCTAGCTGGTAGTCTTCACATGCCAACCCACTCAATGTTTTCAAGCATCTTTAAATTTCAAGGCATACTATTGATTCTGCTCTTTGTTCATATCTTTTACATTTGTAAAAAAACTTATGTTATAACAAAAGAAGATCTTGAAACAACTTTTGATTAATCAGTTTCGGCAAATATATGTTTTTTTAAGTTGCGAAGTAGTAAACAAAAATACGCTCCACCGGATTTTAAGAAGTTACTACAGACCATGATTTATGGATCTTAAAAAGGGCGCGGTTTTGAGGCCAAACGTTTATTCTGAGTACTGCGTCAAAATACTTTATCTATCAGTATATATTCCAATCTATCAGTATATATTCCAATTCTTGTAGATCTTATCTTGCTTGCTTTACTTGCTTTTCCTAACACAGATTCTGTCACTCTTCCTGGAACTAAGTTATGTTTAAAATTTGATGTGTTGCCACTTTGATATCGTGCGATATTATGGTCAAATGGGAAGTTTCAATGCAATAACGCTAATGTTACCAATAAAGTTGTATTTTTATTATAACGCTAGTTTTAAGAAAGTATATGTAAATTATCTGGAGGCACCTTATATGCATTAATAGATTTATTTTGAATTAGCGATGAATGTTATGTATTGCCAACTAGAAGGAAAAGTTGAAACCGAGCTTCTATAATTTCGAAAGGTGATTATAGCCGAAGTACGCATATTTAAAGCTACGGATATCGTATTATTACATGAATGGATATCGCAACGAAACAAAATTCTACATAAAGTAAACGAGATAAATACTATGTGTAATTTTATTTAGGAGAAATATTTTGTGGGTTAGTAAAATTCAAAATTATCTATAAATCAATAAAATCAAATTATTCGTTTATAATGTAAAAGTAACAGTTTTTTACTAAATGGACATGAAAGTATATATGGTATTTATAAAAAAAATAGTTATTCGAATTTTTGTCTGTTGTTTGTCTATATATTGCGGCTAATCTCCAAAACGATTGGACCAACGTTAACAGGACTTACACTGGCACATAGCTAAGGTTATAAAGTGTAACTTAGATTTGCTTTTATTTTAGAAAAAAAAAACAATAGGTTCTACGCAAATGTAATATACTAAAGAAGTAATATCTATTACTGTTCACGCTACACGTGATCTTTGACACTTAACAATATTTCTATATTGTATTATATATCTGTCTATTTTATATCATTTTTTACATTCACTTCTTAATTTACTTGTTTGTTCTTATGCCTTAGAATTGCTTTTTGAAGTGAAAACTTCTTTAGACGCGTTGAGCGGTATCTTTGGCAGGAGATAAATTTGTAATTTCTCGTCATGACATGCTACGTAAGCATGACCGTCTGTATTGCGCTTGCATAGCTTGCGTCAAACTAGCAACGCGTAGTATAGGGGCCTGTGTACACGTTACATTGATATTTTGCAGTTCATCACACGTTTGATTGATTAAAAGACTTTATAAAAGTGTACATAATTATCGCTCCAAGTGCCAATATATATGAAACCCACACTAATGTTAATAATTTCAATAAATAAATTCTGAAATTTAAATATTGTCATTTACACCATAATTAGGTATACAAATTCAAAAGAGAACACACTTATACCATTGTTTTCAGTTTTTACTTCTATCGACAATCCTTATGATTGCCTCTACTTCATGTTTTAATATTATCTGCTTGTCAGAACTGATCTAGCTGGTAGTCTTCACATGCCGAACCACTCAATGTTTTCAAGCATCTTTAAATTTCAAGGCATACCATTGATTCTGCTCTTTGTTCATATCTTTTACATTTGTAAAAAACTTATGTTATAACAAAAGAAGATCTTGAAACAACTTTTGATTAATCAGTTTAAGATTAATTCGTTGCTATCATACACATGATTATCCCATATTAGTTATATAATGTTCTCTGAAATTTGTACAATCTATATTACATAAGCAAGCGTAAAGACACCGATCAAAAACCCATTCCATTATAATTATGAAGGTTATGTTTGAATTATACTTTTTCGTAAATTCGTTCCTTGTATTTTCTTGAGTGTTAATATAATTTTCGCATAATACTAAAGAAATTATAAATAGGCATAGAGCTCATCTGAGCGTAAAAGGTCAGTCAGTAACTGTCAAACTGTTAACAGGATCACAGCTGAATAAGGTCACTATTAGATAATTCACCGAAAGGGTGCTGGTGCTAAGAACTTTCTCAGAGTGCTCCGTTTATAGTATGTATTTCAGAGCATATAGACAACGTTATAATCGCATTGGAAACTTTATTCATTCTAAATATTTTATTTTGTCGTATATAATATTTTATAGTTAATATATTAGCACCCTCTGTTGTTTAGTATTCAGCCATGTTTGTTGATAAATTTGTTAATAATGAAGTTTGGTCGCTTAAGAAATATTTTCGTAGTAACACCATAAATCACGACAATGCGAAAATATTTATTTCTCAATAAATATAAATCAATTATATTAAAATACGTTATTATTAACTTATACATTAAAAAAAACCTGAATTAAAGATCTATAAGATATATTTTTTAACCAAATAAATATTGTGTTTTTAAAAGGTATGAAAAATATATGATTAAACGAGTAAACCATGTTATTAACTTAATAACTGTATATCAAATAATTTAATTACTCCTCTATGAATTTACTATTACTAATAAACGTATGAATTCATTTTATTCCTATAGTTAAAACTTTAGTAAGCAAAAATCATAAAAATATAAATCAATCTTTACCGTAATCATCCATAAATTGCATCCAAGCGATTTATATTTAAAAAAAAACAACAATAAAATCACTCTAAACACACCTCATAAAATGAAAACTAATTGTAGTTAATATATCTGACAAAAATCTTTTCGGGGAACGAGGAAAAAAAATGTCAAATTATCGAATATGAAACACGCGCGCGTCCGTTATTCTACGAAGATATCGTGCGCGTGCGCATACGCCGTGCAACGAATCGCGACTGAGTTGGTTGAACCCTCAACGCTTTACGGGTCGTGGAGAATATATTAAATAATCACAATTAAGCAAAAGCTTGTCCGGTGAACCTATGAAGGCCCGGTTGTCCAATAGCGTTAGTTCGAAGAAAAAAAAGTCGAGGCAGTGATAACAACTGCCGACAGAAGTGACAACTCAAAACAATGAAATAAATGTCCACTCTTTTGAACTTTCATATTAATTATAGTGTTAATGATAATATTTACATTTCAGAATTTTTTTATTGAAATTGTTAACATTAGTGTGGTTTTCATGTGTATTGTTGGTACTTGGAGCAATAATTATATACATTTTTATAAAGACTATTAATCAATATATCATATGATGAGCTGCAAAATATCAATATTACATACACAGGCTCCTATACTACGTGTCGCTATTCTGATGATCATGACGCGAAATTATAAATTTATATTTTGTCAAAAATACCGCTCAGCGGGCCTAAGAAAGTTTGCTCTTCAAAGAAACAATGACCATTGAGTTATTTATACGTAACTGCCAAAAAAACCGCTCAACGCACCTAAAGAAGTGTTCTCTTTAAAAAAGGTTATTAAGTTATTATACACTACGTACTAGAAAAGACATATGTACGTAAGAAACTATATACATGCTATACGTTACACTTTGCATTCGATTTATTTCACTTAGTCGGTGCCATAGATAAGAATAGTATACTGGAGAAGTCGGTGCTAGGCTATTGTTGTAACGTGACACATCCGAATTCTACGCGTTAAAAACATCTCCATCAATGTGCACATTCAAACATAAGAGTGTAAGAAAGTAGGAAGTAGTAGTACTAAATTACATAATTCTATAAAAATGTAAATATTTTGAAACTTTGCCTTATATATAGTCGGTTTGATTATTGGATAAATATATATTTTTTATAACTGTTACGATCTCTGCAAAAATATCACTATTTCTAAATTCCGATGATAATACTGCCCTTACAATAACACATGTATGAAAAAATTTGAACATCTGTTTCTAGAATGCCCCAGATTTATTACAAAGAGACTAGAGCATATAACGCTTTGTAATAGTCTTCGTATATGCCCCTTCAAACTTTTCCGTTTAATGGAGATTGAGTCTGCTATCAAATCGTTTGATAATTTTGTAAAGCATGTGATCACCAATCTAAAGGCATTTAATGGTCTTTTAATCATGAGTGAGAAATCTTTATGATCTTATTATGTAATGCTCAGACAACGCGTCAAGTGGGAAAGAGAAGTGATTCGTATCAAATTGCAAGCACCACTGCTTGGGCGAAAATAATAATATATAAAAATAACTTACGGTATATCTGGAACCAAAACCAAAGATACTTTATTTAACTGACTACTTATGAACGTCAAAATTAACACTGGTTCGTAAACAATCCAGACGTCGAAGAACCGGCAAGAAGCTCGATCTGGTTTACCTTTTCATAGTACATATTGTCATAAACATATATGATAGCTTATACTCAGTTATGGCGAACGCACTTATGATCTTATTATGTAATGCTCATGCAACGCGTCAAGTGGGAAAGAGAAGTGATTCGTATCAAATTGCAACCACCCCTATATGCTTTGTGCGAAAATAATAATATTTAAAAAAAACTTTGGTATATATGGAATCAAAACCAAAAATATTTTATTTAACTAACTAACTACTTATGAACGTCAAAACTAACATTGGATCGTAAACAACCCATACGTCGAAGAACCGGCAAGAAACTCGATCTGGTTTACCTTTTCATAGTGTACTATGAAAAGTATGAGTATTTCAAGTATGAGTATAAGCTATCATGTATTTTTATGATAATATGTATATTGTCATAAAAATATACGATAACTTATACTCAGTTTTGGCGAACGCACAGAGTGGGGTGTTACCTTACAGACTTATGGCATCGAAACCCGCTTGACATGATACTTGAACTTATTATCCGGCTAATCAATAATGTACTTTGGGAGCTTTTTATAAAACCTAACGCTATTACCTAAAAAACCGTTATGATCTTAATGAACCTCAATCATGGGATTTCCAATTTGTCTCTATTTCTAGTATTTAAATAATTATGGTCTTTTACTAAATCCAATCTTACTAAGTTTTTGCGGACATACATTCGATTATAAATAATGTATTGGGAGAGCAGAGTTAAGAAACCGAATTCCTGAAACTTTGTCTGTAATGCATCATGAGTAAACGCGTAGCGTAAATTAGCACAAGTTTTAAAAGTAGCACGACACGAAAATTGATCTTTTGATTCAACATTATCTAGTGTCAATAAAATATAAAAAAACAGTAAAAATGTAATTCCGTATAGGATTTGTTTCAAGACAATATATAGTGGTTTAACTCTAAGCAGAGTTACGTAGTCCGGTGAAGCTGTCAAAACCTTGCTGGGTCAATAGCGTAGTCAGTTTGAAAAAAGAAAAAAAAATTAAGTAGAGTTGAAAATGGGATTACCTAACTGAGAACGGAACTCTAAAATATTAAAGCATAACTTTTAATAGCAAACAAAAATATTCCCTTTCTAAAAATTAATAATAAATTACAATTTAAAAAAGTAAATATTCATGGGAAATTCGTCCTACGAATTGCCCTTATGAATAACAAATGATAGAAAGTGAGTTATGTCAACTTTCATAACTTGTTATGGCCGAATGTTGTATTCAAATTACGTCGATTATACTGACCACTCTATGGTAATGAATTTTCTTAATTCTCTTGCTTTACTGGGCGTGATTTTTTAAAATATAGTTTGAATTTAATGATACGGCTGAATTTTTGGTGAAAGGAAAACTCGTTATAGAACTATAGCAGAATGGTACAGGGCATTTTCTAATGCTTTATTAGCTAACTACCTTCAATTTGAAAATCTCCAAGAAACGTATGGGTGTATTTTGGCAGGTGAACATGTGAGTTAGTCACTTGGCTCTTAAAAATGGCTAAAATTAATTAAAAGTATAAAATAGAAAATATTCAATAGCCAGAGCAAGATGATAGGTGCTTCCTATAAATACGTATATAATTCTTGTAGTCAGGAAAAACTACAGTAAGTAGTGCATTGTGAAAAGAAAATAAAAGCATAAATTAGAACCTTACACTTACACTTTACAATAAGATATTATTACTTCCCGGTGATTCAATGATTATATACATCAGTATTATATCACGAACGAAATTACAAATACTAAACTAAAAAACTATACTAAAGTAACATAACTGCCACAATGCATTAGTTACGCTACGAGCATTCAAGTAAGACATTCACGGTAAAACAATTCGAGTTGTATAAGGTAAATTAATACGTGTTATCCCAAATACTTTTACTCCAATTAAATAGCTTATATCAGCTGTTGCGTTCTAGTTTTACTGCGATAAAATTAATTAAAAAAATAAATACGATTATATTATTAGACTATATAATATACATAACTAGGTGACTCGGCCACGCGTTGCTGTGGCTCAGTTATGACGTGTTGAATTACATAAAGAAATTCAAAATTAAAACGTGGCGCCATCTATGAGATATCTATAACAATCGGTTCTACAATTTTCTGTAAACAAACTAATTTAAATTTCCATCTGTTCATCAAGACTGATGAAACTTACAATTAATAACAATAATCAAAATTGTCAATCATTTAATTTGTAATAAAAAAATATTGAGGTTATTAATCGAAATATAGTGAGTATTTTCGAAGTTCATATGTATTGAAGACATATATCATGACATCGGATTTTTATATATTTAGATGGAAATATAGTTCCTTTGAGAATCAATTACGCCAAAATTACTCATTGTGTAGGCATAGGACTAAGGGCGTTGGACGCGGATACTTCCGCCCCTCGAAGTTTGAGGCACAATTAAATTATTAGATTAAATGTAGTCTGTGTATTATGCGGAATAGTAATATGCCCAGTATGGTCGTTTGGAAAAGTAATGGATGAATTCAGAGTTATCACAAAAACTCCTTGGAAAATTCTTAAAAAAAAGAAATTAAAAGAAAAAATAAACCGCCTTCGACGTGAAAAACTAATAAGGAACTAAAAAGCGAAAAATAACTGAATTATGAAATTAACCAAATTAAATAAAAAATATTGATATTCGCGCTACCTAATTAATATATTTAAAGTCGACATTTACATTTCGACAACCGTACATTTCAATTTTTTTGCAGATAATAAAATATGTATACTATACAGATATACATCATGGGATTAAATGTAGTCTGTGTATTATGCGGAATAGTAATATGCCCAGTATGGTCGTTTGGAAAAGTAATGGATACACAATAGAATCAAATGATAAATCCAAAACAAAGATGTTTTTAATACTACCATTAACTTTTGAAAATGAATTCATTTTTGTTCCAAATTCACCATCAACTACTAAATATAATTGCTATATCAGGTTGAACTGCATCATTGTAACCGCGGAGATCTAAGTCACGGATTACTTTCATGAGCAAACAAATTACCTTATTTTTATTTTACAAAGTATTTTTTGGCTCAATTTTTATTGAATCATTATTTGAAGTGAGTTCACCATAAAAATACTCAATATTAAAATATTGACTTTGACTTTGGTAATATTGATTTACTCTTATGACAACATGAAGCAAATTGACATGAAATAAAAGCAGTCCCGTGACTTAAAAATGTTGACATTCAAAGAGAATAATAATTATTTCAGTGGTTCCATAAATTTACTAAAGATAAATTATTTAACAAAAAATATTGAGGTCATTAATCGAAATATAGTGAGTATTTGAATATTGAGTATTTTCAAAGTTCATATGTATCGAAGACATATATTATGACATCGGATTTTTATATATTTATATGGAAATATAGTTCCTTTGACAATCAATTACGCCAAAACTACTCATTGTGTAGGCATAGGACTAAGGGCGTTGGACGCGGATACTCCCGCCCCTTGAAGTTTGAGGCACAATTAAATTATTAGATTAAATGTAGTCTGCGTATTATAAGGAATAGTGATATGCCCAGTATCATCGTTTGGAAAAATTAATGGATACACAATAGAATCAAATGATGAATCCAAAACAAAGATGTTTTTAATTCTACCATTAACTTTTGAAAATGAATTTATTTTTGTTCAAAATTCACCATCAACTACTAAATATAATTGCTACATCAGGTTGAACTGCATCATTGTAACCGCGGAGATCTAAGTCATGGATTACTTTCATGAGCAAACAAATTACCTTATTTTTGTTTTACAAAGTATTTTTTGGCTCATTTTTTATTGAATCATTATTTGAAGTGAGTTCACCATAAAAATACTAAACATTAAAATATTGACTTTGACTTTGGTAATATTGATTTACTCTTATGACAACATGAAGCAAAGTGACATGAAGTGAAAGCAGTCCCGTCACCTATGGGGTGCGATGTCAGGAACCTCCACGTGGTGCACCCCGGGCAACGTCGGTCCCTCTGACCGGCGGCTGATACCTGACACAACTGGGCTATGTTAACGGACTTTGATTCTCTCGTCCTTCCGACGATGGGCGCTGGCGGGTCCGGCGTGCACTTGCACTGCCGTCGGGCGGGTAGGTTGGGCACTCTGCCTTACCTCCCACCGTCGATCTCGTAATCCCATCTGGAGTGTCGTGGACATGTCTCGCGGCTCCAATGGGACCGAGGGTCTTGGCTTAACCGCCCGGACCGCGAGGAAGACAACCTCTCTAAAAATTCACCCCAATCTCAAGCGGCGGCGCACCGTGAGGAGATGCATGGCGGATGGGTTGATCCGTCTTTAGTGCGACCCCCGTCAGAGAACCGGCCGACTCTCCTGACGGGTTACGCTAGGCTTACCCTGGATTGTACTATGCTTACCATCAGGCACAGTACAGTCATTTTGACCATCTACAATAAAAAAATTAAAAAAACTGTGCCATATTTCACGTTTATCCGTTCGCGCACTTCGTTTAAAAAGGGGTACAAAGTTTTGGCTCCACGTATTAATATATAAGATAGGAAATATGTATGTAATTATAGAAATAATTTTAGCCTCGAATAAATTTAGTGATCTCTTATACGCCATTCGTAAATTATCGATTTACTAAAATATGAAACTTTAATGCACAAACATGACTGCAAATATATAAGTAAATTAAAAAACACGTATTTTTTCGTTATATAATAAAATAGAAAGAGTTACGTTTGTCGATTAATTATCTTTTAGATTTAACTTTCTTGATAGTTCAGAAAGGTGGTGCCGCCAGAAAGAAATTATTTAAACCAGTTTTCACATAACACGAAATCTATGAGATATTACAAAATTTATACAAACGACAGCGTTGCGTAAACAAATTCATTTCTATTGAATTAATTTACATAATAGATACACTCATACACTATTATACTATACTGACGACCTGCCCCGGCTTCGCATGCCTGCAATGTACTAAGCTTCTATAGATCTATTTTTGGAGTTTTAATATTTACCATCCGTGAAAGTCATTGAAGGTACATAAGAATATTTATAAAAACATGTTGTTTTTTTTAATGTTATTGGATATTTGATATACCTTTAAAGATAGATATATACTATCACGGTCTTTATTGTACTTCTTTACTGTCTTTTCTATATTTTAATATGCAATTCTATATTACATACCTATCCTTACTAATATTATAAATGTGAGTTTGTTCGTACGCTTTCAGTAGTAGTTATAGTAACTATTTAATCATATAATTTTACTTTGAATTTGACTCTTGAATTAGAAAAAGTACTGTTTCGGATGAATAGGTTAAATCAAGGTTTAAAAAAGTCAAAAATACTTTATTCAATGTAGGCACTACTGTAGGTGCTTATGAACGTCAAAACTACCACCTGTTCGGAAAACAACCCAATCATCGAGAAGAACCGGCAAGAAACAAGTTTTTTTTTTTTTTTTTCGAACTGACTACGCTATTGACCAAGCAAGGTCTTAACAGCTTCACCGGACTACTAAGGCGAGCGCTTAAGGCACTCAGCCGATTTTACTTTGACAACTAGCTCAAGGGTGCGCGGCACACCTCGGCTTTGGCTGTTGCCTGATACAAGCAATTCGCGACCTATCTGAGCTAACCTAAGCTAAGCTAACTATTCATACATATACGAGTTGTTGAAACATATATGTGTACCAAGCATACATACCTCAACAACTCCTATATATATTTCGTATCGGATAATATTCTAAACTATATCAGTTTGATAAGGGAAAAAAATAAAACCCTTCCACTTACTATTGATTCCACACTGAAACTTGACCTCATTCCTTTCAACATAAGTGACTTTATACCACACGAAATAAACACTGTCTCACACTGTAATGAAATTCAAAATGCTTATTCAAGAACGAATCAAGTAATCGATCAACTTCGTGTCTCCCATCTTAATGATGAGGAAATCCAGGCATTGCACGAAGTTTGCGCTGAATTCTCGGATATATTCTACTTACCGGGAGATAAATTATCTTTCACTAACGCCATTAACCATGAGATCAAAACAACATCCTCGACTCCAATCCATACGAAAACTTACCGCTTTCCCGAATGCCACAAACATGAGGTCGAAACTCAGATGAACAAAATGCTCGACCAAGGTATCATCAAGCCATCTTCCTCTCCTTGGTCCTCTCCAATCTGGATAGTCCCCAAGAAGATTGACGCTTCCGGTCAAAAAAAGTGGCGCGTTGTCATCGACTACCGCAAGCTTAACGATATTACGATAGGAGACTCCTATCCCATTCCCAATATTTCCGAGATACTTGATCAACTCGGGGCCAGTAAATACTTCAGCACGTTAGATTTAGCGTCAGGTTTCCATCAAATTACGGTAGCTCCAGAAGATTCCGCTAAAACGGCATTCTCCGTGCCCCAAGGCCATTACGAATTTACACGAATGCCTTTTGGACTAAAAAATGCACCCTCTACTTTCCAACGCCTTATGAACACTGCCTTATCTGGCCTTCAAGGCATCAAATGCTTTGTCTATTTAGATGACGTCGTAATTCATTCTTATGATCTTTCCTCGCATGTCTCTAACCTCCAGGAAATCTTCAGCAGACTCCGCGAATTCAATCTAAAACTCCAACCCGACAAGTGTGAATTCCTCAGAAGAGAAGTTTCTTACCTCGGACATTTAATCACGGACGAAGGCGTAAAACCTAACCCAGACAAAGTTAAAGCTGTAAGAGATTTCCCGATTCCAAAGTGTGCTAAAGATATCAAATCCTTTTTAGGACTTGTATCCTATTATCGTCGTTTCATTCCAGATTTATCAAAACTTGCTAAACCTTTGACACAACTCTTAAAGAAGGATACTCCGTTTGAATGGCAAAATTCACAACAATTAGCATTCGAGACTCTGAAAGAAAAACTAATTTCCGCACCTTTGCTTATATACCCCGACTTTTCTAAACCGTTTGTGCTCACTTGTGACGCATCCAACTTTGCTATTTCAGCCATCCTTTCACAAGGCCCAGTCGGAAAAGATAAACCCATTGCATATGCTTCTCGTACTTTGAACAAAGCCGAAACCAATTACAGTGTCACAGAGAAAGAATGTCTGGCGATTTTATTCGGTACAAAAGTATTTCGCCCATACTTGTTCGGAAATCATTTCAAAATAGTTACTGACCACAAGCCGCTAAAATGGCTCTTTAATTGCAAGGAACCAGGATCAAAATTAGTGCGATGGCGTCTCAAGTTAGAAGAGTTTGATTATGAAGTTGAATACAAAAAAGGTTTAATTAATTGCAACGCAGACGCTTTATCCAGATACCCAGTGAATCCAATCCGGGATGTAACTTTAAATATTGACTCGGATACGAACCCGTTTGGGACTACTAGCCCTGAAAACATACCCACAAATCCATCTCCACACACTGCAAACCGAAACCCCTTGGACGCAGAATTTCCGTTTAGTCCTCCCAACTTCGATGATCTCAACGACTTACTTCCGTTAGATCCACATCAAGACGCTGATATTCTTCCCAATACGCCATATAATCCTGAAACTGAAAACAGTGAAACTAATCCTCAAATTCCTACTTCCACTAAAACAAGCGACGATAATCCACTTTCCTTCTCACCGAATTCTGACATTCTCGATGACTCCTACGCCGACTTCTCTAAAGCTATGACGAACAAAACCATAAACAAGGATTACAACACTCACATAATTGAACACAATCACAGCCTAATGAAAAGCCGTTGTCAGATCATACTCATTCCGTTATCTATTGATTTCGATGAATCAAACCCGTACATAGAAGAACTTATTACAACTATAGAAAACTCAAGTGACCTAATACATTGCGAAAAGGAACTTTATTCGCATAAACGAGTTGAAAGTAAGGGAAAAATCTATTATTTCTTATTCACAAAAGTTCATTATTTTGACGAGTCATGCTATAAGAATATATTTTTAACTCTTATGAAAACCAGAAACGAAATTATAGTAACAGAGCAAACTAGTGAAATCGCTATTTCTGATTTTAAGAACCCATTTGAAAAAGTGTCATTCACTAAAATTTACAATATTCTCATGTATCTATTTAATAACACTATATTTAATAACTATTTAATAACTATTAACATCCACCACGACTCTATAATATACCCTACACCTAGCGAAGTGTCCAAAATTCTTAAAGAAAACCACGATGTTCCCATTGCTGGACATCTGGGATCGTCTAGAATGTACAATCGTATCAAAGAAAGGTACTATTGGAAAAATATGAGATCAGAAGTAGAGGAGTACGTCAAACGTTGTTCCTTGTGCCAATCAAATAAGGCACTACGTCAAATTAATCGAGCTCCGATGCAGATTACAACCTCTTCTACGAAACCATTTGATCGCATTAGTATAGATCTAGTAGGTCCCCTACCGGAAGCCGGTATCACGAAATTAAAATTTATTCTAACAATTCAGGACGACCTTACAAAATACTCTGCCTCTTATCCTATTTCTAACGCCACTGCTGAGGAATCCTGCGAATGTTTAGTTCATTTTATTTCAGTATTCGGTATCCCAAAAACAATCGTAACGGACCAAGGCACAAATTTCACAGCAGAACTCTTCAAAAGAACCTTTTATTTAGAAGTAAAATAAGTGAAGTTCTAAATATCGTACAAGCTAACTTACTGACTGTATCCTTTAAGTTACAAGAAATTGTAAACTCTATTATGTTTGCAAACAGCAATACTTTACATCCCTCAATTGTTACACCAACACAATTGTGTGCTGACATAGTAAGTAATACAAGACATATGCCTAAGTATAAGGAATTCCCTGTAAATATAGATTCAAGAAATATTAATGTGTTATTGAGAGTCTCAGAACTCGCTGTTTATTACGGTATTAATAGTGTAATATTTGTGTTAAGAATTCCATTAGTTTACCATGTTGAATATGACCTCTATGAGGTCGTACCAGTCCCCATACGTCATGTTGCGAATGTATCAAACTCTTATGCTATGATTGTACCCACAGCAAATTACGTGGCTCTTAGTAAAGACAAATCCTCATATTGTACCTTAAATGATTTGAATGCTTGTAAATCTTTAAATGATGGAAATCTTGCTTGTGATGTTCCAAAAGTCTTATCAGTTAACACTAACCCTGTTTGTGAAGTCAAAATCATGACAGAAATTGTAAAAGTCCTACCTTTGCAGTGTAAAACTAAATTCATATATGGTAACGTAGACATTTGGCAAAATCTTGGCCATAATAACTGGATGTTTGTCCAAACACGACCTATTAAGGTAACTATTGAATGTAATAGTCATATTAAGGAAGTAATTATAAACGGCACCGGTATTCTATCATTAGAACCACGATGTGCCGCATTCTGCGGAAATGTAAAGTTATTGGCAACATCTAATTTGGAAGTCAGTATTCCACATATAAATTCTGATTTTAACCTTATCAATGATAATTGTTGTAATCTAGGAACTTTTAAGAGACTTAACTTAACCATTTCAAATGTAACTATATCTAATATACATCTGAATGACCTTGATGATTTAAAGGCTCAAACCGATCTAGTGTCTAAGGATCTTGATGATTTTATTAATAGTAAAAATAATTTGTTATTCTCTAATCATATAAGTTTCCCTATTCTTACTATAATGTTGTGTCTATTCTTTGCTATGTATTTAATTTACCATTTTCGTAAATCATTACTATGTTTATGTAAAAAGCCTATTT
>MU159903.1:69168-102550 GCA_015888305.1 Antheraea pernyi | reverse complement strand
AACTTTAAAAAAATCAATGAACTATGGTCGAATTTCGACCACTAGTATAATTAATTTCATTAAGATTAAAACCCGATACGAAAATAAAAATGTTATGTTTATTTACACTTGTATATTAAAATGTATGAGCATTTGAGAAAGATGGAAGGAAAGAGAATTTTAATTGCTTCGCTCTCGCTAAAATGTAGCTTCGAATATGTATCACTTGGAAACTTTTATGCTAGGTAATATTTTATGATAACGTATGGTAAGAGACGAGACGCTACACTTGGCATGATATATTAGGTGTATATACTGTAGGGATGTACTATATTAAACTATGTATACATGCAAAATCGGCTGTCAAAGTTACGTCGCTTGCCGAGTAGTTTTATACAGTTTGAATGGATTTATTTGGACGTTGGAGATATTTTTAAAATTATAAAATAATATAAGAAATTATTGTTATATTTCTAATTATTTCTTAAGTAAAATTTAATTATACAAGTGTATATATAAACTGTAATTTGCAAAATAAATAATGTTTTTATAAGTTTGACTTATATAGATGTATGTATGCATGTAATGGAGTTTTCCCATTTAATTTCGACCCAGATTAATATGATTGAATACTCTACAATACATATATACAATACATACTATAAAATACAATATCTGATTTTTATAAAGATGTAAAGTTTGTTGGTTTGCAATTTTTCACAAATAAAAAGTTATGTTATTCCTCAGTGTCACAAATTATATTTTAAATTTATTAAGATTTATATAAATGAAGGAAGTAGCAGACGGATGCTAGGCTTTAAGAATTTATAGGCTTAAAATCGCCATCAAAAAGTGATCTAATAGTTATTTCTGTAATTACTCTGCTTTTATGAAATACGTTATAGAGGCGCAATTTATATATACACACTACAATTAATTTTTTGCTACTATAATGTTATTTCCTTTCTACAAATTTTGGCTCCTATTCATTTTTTGGCATTCATATTTTATTAATCGGTAAGTATGCACGGTTAATTCTTTCTTTTGGGGAATCGAAACTAGTTCAATAAACCATAACCAGAAATTACGTTTTGCATTTTTATCTCATGAAATTATATATATATTTTTAATCGGGCTACACGGAACTTAGTTCCAAACATGATATAAGATTTTTTTAAAATATAGAATTGGATATGGAAATACAAACATATAACTCTATCATTAATTTTATTTCATTATTATTTTTTAATTTGTGATGTCTGTTTTGGATAAATATTAGCCACCGTTAAATGAACCAACTAGCGTATCAAACGATAAATGAAATTGAAAACAAACTCAACGGTTTCAGTTTCACACCTTTGTTATTTCGGGAAATCACGGAATCCATTACAACTTCGGAACCTGTAACCGAGGCTCGTTATTTATAAATCTCGGTAAGATTAAAACCACCTTTTGAAATCACATTCGAATTCAAATTTAAACAAATGGGAAGATTTCCATCAATGTTTAACTTAAGGTTTGGATACACGCGAGCGATTTGCTTTGAAGAATTTTCAGTAAATCATACAAAACTCACACATATTTAGGTAGTTTTGTGTGTAGTATCGATGCATTTTTTTAGGGGTTTTTATGGCTATATTAGCCCCATAGTAATCTTAACTTAATTTACAGGTTGAATAACTTAAATAAAAACATTATTAAAGTCATATAAACTAATATTACTTTATACTATTTACCAGACCCAGTATAACAGTACGCTTTCATACTTTAACTACTTAATCATATAATTTTACATTGAATTAGACTCTTGAATAAGAAAAAGTACTGTTTTCGATGAATAGGTTAAATCAAATCATAAAAAAGTAAAAAATACTTTATTCAATGTAGGCACTACTGTAGGTGCTTATGAACGTCAAAACTACCACCTGTTCGTCACGTCAACGGTCCGATCGGAACTCCGGCAAGAAACAAGATTTAGTTTATCTTTTTAATATATAGGTATATAATATTTAGAATACATGCCCCAATGGTTTAAAACGACTGAAATCGCAGGCAAAAGCTAGTAGTTATATAAAAGTGTCCAGAAAAGAGCTTCTTTAGACTTTATTAGAAATCATAGATTTTTTTACTGTATATAGATATAATATACATGACAGTATATTATATCAATGTCTACGTCTACTATGTCATATAAACTTTAGGAAGAAATTCTTTACATGATAGTGAAATCCTTATCAAAATCAGTTACGTGGTTTAGAAGAACTAAGGGATCACAGACAGACGCGTAAAAACACTTTGTTTTATATATAAGTCATAAAATTAATTTTAATTTATTTAAATTTCACTTTGATATGAATTATTTTAATTAAGAATGTAAGAATGTAAACGTTTAACATAACTAATAACTTGCACTTCCAATGTTTATAGTTTACACATAGGCATCAAATATGATAAGATAATTTTAAAATGCTAACTTATCATGTAACCATGGTAACGGTTACCATATTAATAGTTACTATAGCAACAGGAACGCGTAACGCCTAAGTACTACATTTTTTCCCTACCTTACCGTGAGAAGTTTCACTCCAAAAACATGAAAATCAGATTTCGTCATTGTAATCGGGGTAAATGATTATGAATTTAGTTCAGTTCAGTTTAGTCCTAAATACAATTACAAGCAGATCTACAATACATTAACATTCACCACTATGATGCCGGCTTACAAGCTTATATCTATTTAGAAACCTGACAAACAAAAACAGACACTGTGACAGCTTTGAAAACATATACTTGTGGTACATGTTTATTCGTTGCTTGTTATATTTAACCAGTCTGTACCCGCAACTTCCTTCTCTTGGAAATGGCTTTGTTACTTCACGAGAACCAAGTGAATTTCAATTAATTGCGTTTTAATTGTGATTTTGTCATTACTATTGATCGCTTATAAAATAAGGCGTAGAGATGTAGCTTAGATAGTATATAGAATATCTCAATCTTCAGTTAATATCTTATCAAATTCAAGTCACATGATCCAAACGCAATTTTACTTCGTTCTTGCTTCACTTACTTTCGACCTACACTTTCTAGAGTAATTGTTATGGTTGCTAACAGTCACAGCGTTGTGATACCGTAAAACCGTATTGTTTAATATATCTAAATATATAAAAATTCGGTGTTACGATGTTTGTCCACGATGAGCTCGGAAACTACTCAACCGATCTTCATGAAAGTTAGCGTTTATGTATTTAATAATTTGGTCCAATATGAGAGATAGGATAATTTATATTTCGATTAATAGCCTCAATATTTTTTTATTACAAAGTAAATTATTTTCAATATTGATTATTGCTATTACTTGTAAGTTTCATCAGTCTTCAACAGATGGCGCTTTAAATTAGTTTGTTGACAGAAAACTGTAGCACTGACTATTATAGATATCTTATAGATGGCGCCACGTTTTAATTTTGATTTTCTTTTTTTAATTCAGCATGTAATAACTGAGCCACAGGTACGCGTGGCCGGGTCAGCTAGTAGGCTATAAAATACTAAAATAATTTCTCATATCTGATTGGTGGTTCAAGTTATCAGTGCGTTTAAACAAAAAATAATCAAACAATCTCTCGAGCTTCATAAAATAGTTACATATTCGTATAATTGTTATTAATAACTGAAACTGTCTCTAAATACTAAATAGCGTCAAGCCAGGTAACGTAGCTTAATATATTGTATAATAATTAGTTCACGTCTGGTAGACTTAGTTTATTAAATATTATTAGCTGAGTCTTTTTATTTGAACGTTTTATATGTATAGTATAACTAGTTAGTACGTACTTATATTGAAACACCTTTTAATTTTAAAATCCTAATTACTGCTTAGTCTCTACTGCTAAAAATCGTAATGATATGTAATTTAAATAATACACTTAAAACTCCTCAGGCATGTATTATCAGGCAGATAACACAGTTTTAACATAGAATAATATATTACAATAGAATAATATAATAATTTCGACATAGAATACAATTTTATTTATATGTACTAACTGGCTCGGCCACGCGTGACTGTGGCTCAGTAATTACATATTGAATCAAAATAGAACACGTGCACTATAACATAGAAGTTGAAAAAAAAATGGAACGTTGCGCCATCCATGGGGATATCTATAATATTCGGTACTACAGTTTTCTATCAACAAACTAGTTTAATGCGCCATCTATTAGAGACTGGTGAAACTTGCATTTAATAACAATAATCAACAATGACAATCATTTAATTTATAATTAAAAAATATTGATCAACCATTAATCAAAATATAAATTATCCTATCTGTCAAGTTGAACAAAATTATATATAAATGCTAACTACCATGGAAATCGGTTGAGTAGTTTCAGAGTTCATCTTGGACAAACATCATGACATTGGTTTTTATACGTTAAGATTATTACTAAATAAATAATACAAGGTGTGCTAAATAAATTCTACATAGATGTAATATATTTACGAAACTTCAATCTTGTCCAATAGTATGAAAGTGTTCGATTTATTAACGGCTTCAAAGATTAAATTACATAAATTTTTAACTAATAAAGAGATAAGGTTGTTGATTTATGAATACAGCGATTATGTAATTAAACAGACGTGTGAGAAAATATTTCTGGTTGTGGCAGTTGAATGAATAATGGACAAGTGGCGTGGGAAATTTAAGCCTTTTTAAAATTCAGTTTTAGTGAACAATCCGAAGACTTCACTCGGTGGTGCGTCTCCAACTAACAAACAATAAATCTCGATTGTTATGTGTGGGGTTGTCGCTATAGTATTACGCAATATTTTGAAATAAAAAAAATTAGCATTTATATAACCTGCGATTGTATATAATATGTTCTCTCTTGGCAAGTTGCCAGCTACACGGCGGTGTTTATTTTTCTATTAGTATTTTGTTTAGATTGACATTTTTAAATTCGTAATATCTTTTGAATGGAATGTCCGATTCGAATAATTAAAAAGTAATCTATAGGTCATGAAACATTTACCCGCATGTAACAGTTGCATGTAATAATTTATTTGGATGAGGATTAATACAAAGAATAGCATGGTATTATTCTAGTTGGCATTTCTATCAACTTTAAAAATATAAAAAATGTAGTTACAGGGCCATAATTACAATAGTTTGTTACATATGTTTGTTTTTGAACTTAGTATTTTTCTGTGGATATTGGCATGTTCCTTAATATTGTAGAACATTTATTTATTCCATCATCGATAGTTTCCACAGCACACTTTTATACATCTTGGGTTTAGAATTTGGAGAAGTTTCACGTTATTGCCATCCCCATTTTTTTCTTGTAATAAATATGGTTTATGTTACTCGAGGATAATGTAGCATTATAATGTTGAAAAAAAAAATCGGTGCAATCGATTTTGAGTTTATTCATTTCACACAGATAAAGAATACACATATTTCCTTTTTGTAATATTAGTATAAATAATACAATAACCTTCATGTAAAACTGTAACTGTTTTCGCAGCACACGCTGAGATAGCTTGCAAATGGTAGATTTTTTTTAAATAACAATTACTTATCACTATATTTTGACTAACTTTAGCAATACCTGTGTATAATAAATTATAACCTATTTGTTATATGCGCTTTATCACTGTAAGGTTTTATCAAAATCAATTAAATAATTTTGCGTAAAATGATAACAGACACTCATCCATCCTGACATTCTTGACAAACTTCTAACTCTTCGGATATCTTGTCTACTTTAATCATCAGGCTGGCATGAAGATACAGTTGGTTTGTTATTCATTTCTCTAACATCTTCGCTGTTTCTTAATTTTGACGTAACATTAAATGAACTGAATTAATTTTGCTAATTAATTATAAAAAATCTCGGTTACATTATGTAAACATTTTAACGTAGAGCATTAGAATATATAAAAACTATACTAACATGTCTATACCTCAAATATTTACTCAATATTCGGCAAATTTCGTTTTAAATTCTGATTACAAAAGGTGATCTACATCGGTATTCGGCGCACGTTATGCAAAATATACAAGACGGACGTTTGTTAAGATGACGTTACCGTTATAAATGCAAAATAGTATATTGTGTTATTTGTAACATACGTTCTCTTCTTTGCGTTTTTATCGTGTTTTTTTTTAAATCAAAGTACCTTCATAGAGGTAAATAGTTAGACCGAGTTACGCAGTAATAATTAATCCAATAATCGATATTTAGACATACAAAAATCATTTATTCTTATCGATATTAAACATCGAATCGATTCAGTGAATCGATCTCTGACACTATAAAATGGTGATTCGATTTTTTTCTATGTAGATAAAAATAAAATCATACAATAATTTATAATAAAAATAAAGCTCAAGAAAAAACAATTAAAGGATCAATTTTTGAATAATTATGTATCGATTCCACAGACCATGATTCGGATCAATTTAATAATTGAATTTTTGCGAAGAATCGTCATCCCTACTCTGCTTCGTGTACCATACTTATACTGAGCATACTATACTTAGTATCTCGCTACCGTAAGCATTCATAGTTCGGCTCTTTTCGGTAACAGTCGGTTCTTATCGAGCAAACAACTCGCCCTGAGCCTCCATACCCAATGTTGCGTTACATCGCTCGCTGCTGCTTCATACTTGTTTAGTACACTTAAGTATATAAAATTTGTATGATAATTACTCTGTTCCTACTGATCGTACCGTGATGTATGAGACACCTTTCGCAATAAATAGGCAATAAACATACAAAAAGTATTTTTCAATTCAAACTGGTATTTTCAGATATTACCGTCTCTAGATTCTCTAGGTAGATCTAGGCATACTGACCTACAATAAATCGTTTCATCTGCATGAAAATTATATTGTATGCCATTATTTCATTCCTTTGTAATGGTATATTTTAGCAGAATTATTATATAAATTGAATAAAAATTTATTACACAACCTCACAAACTTTACCTCTTTATAATATTAGTATAGGTTATAGATAACATAATATAATTAGTTAATAGCTTCTGCGTAGAATAGTTATTTTGGGCTAAGACGCAGCGGAAGCTCTCAAAAGGAAAAATACCCCGATTTTAAAACATTCTTCATCTGTGCTCCGCTCCTATTGGCCTTACCATGATGATATGTAGCCTATGACACTCATAAATAACGTGACTTTATATTGGTAAAAGAATTTTCAAAATCGGTTTAGTAGTTCTTGAGATTACCCCCTACAGCGTCACAAACTCACAAACTTTACCTCTTTATAATATTAGTATATAGATTATAGCCCCTACTCACGACTTCGTCCGCGTAATAGTAGTTACTACTCTGGGCTAACGCTGACACACAGCAGAAGCTCTCAAAAAGAAAAAAACATCTCGATTTTGAAACATTCTTCATCTGTGCTCCGCTCCTATTAGCCTTAGCGTGATGATATATAGACTATAACCATTCTCGATGAATGAGCTATATAACACTGAAAGTATTATTCAAATCGGACCAGTAGTTCCTGAGATTACCCCTTACAACGCCACAACGTCAGAAACTCACAAACTCACAACGCGGCACAAACTTTATTTACCTCTTTATAATATTAGTATAGATTGATGTATGTTTTTATTTCTTTAAATTACAATTAGCTATTATAAATAACAGAAAGGTCACGTCATTATTAAACATCACATGGTCAAATGTTGGCTTACAACAAAATAAAACATAAGTTGATTTCGAAAGTTACTATTAATGGCTCTATATAAATATATATGAATGTAAACATAGTATTTTGCAGTCGACTGTAACATTTCGCACAGAGAGAAGATTACGTGTTGTCACAATCCGTTATCGTTCTCACCTTCCATTTTGCCGAGCCCATGGAACTGGGTTAACAATATGCATCGCTGCCAATACTGTGTTATTATTTACAGAAACAAACAGAAAAACATGAAGGAAATACTTGTAACTGACCCTGTTTATCTACTAACTCCCCTCTCGTCTAATTGTCTAGTTAAAATATATAGAAAAGATGTGAGCTTAGTAGCTTGTTTCTTTATTAAAAACTGTGTACACCTAACACAACTTAATTATTTTGCTTTTGTGTGTGTATAGTAAATATATAGGTAAAATAAAATATTCTGTGTATCTTTACTAACATAGCCTAATTATCCTTTTAACATACAAATATTTACAATACCTTAACTTCATAATTGTTTTTAGATGCACAGAGAGGTATCTCTAGACATCACTATCCTTGACATATTAATCCAACCTATAATATCCTTTTGAGTGAGACCAAAACCCCCTTGACATGGCACTTATTAATTACTTAGTACACTTATACACTTACAGCAAATCGGTAATGTGTTTTGTATAATACTAAGAAACTGTAAGAAGTTTTACTGAGTCTGAAATATAGGATATGGTCAACTGCAAAATATTGCATGATACAAATAAAAACAATTATTTTTTATTGAACTTATTTACTATTTGTTAAGCATTTAAGAAACGTTAATCATTAGCTTTTTTTTCAACAAATTCATTTTAAATACTAGCTGACCCGTGCAACTTCCTCTGCACCAAATCGGTTATTACGGTTCTAATTGTATTTTTGTTTTGTACTATTGGATAGTATACCTTTGTAACAAAATCGGTTCATCAGTACCAAAGATTCCCCGAAAACAAAACTTTACCTCTCTTTATAATATAAGTATAAATATAACATAGTTTGGTAACTGCAAACACCTCAACTAATTATTTTAATCTTAGATAATTATTATAGTAATAATAATAACAAAGTCTACCCTGATTATATTTTTCCAAAAATATTGAACGTACAGATTTGGCTTCGTTACAGTTTTATTATAGTAAAATATATAGATAGATAGATTACCATTAATTTCTTGTTATATCCGAAGTGCTAAAGCTTCGGAAGGTATTTTTTTAATAAACAACTCAACGGTTGACCTCAGACGGGATGAAAAGTGAAGACAAGGCCGAAGATGTTATGATTCTGGTATATTGTAACAGTTTTTGCTGCATAAAAATATTAAGCCCCGTTTTAATTTAGTAGGCGGGATAACAAACCGCAGAGCAACGAAGCACGCCTTCTGTGTCTACAAGAAAATTGCTACAGTACGTGTCGCCATGGTGAGACAACGGGATGTTGAACTACTTTTTCATGTTTTGTTCTGGATTTTCTAAGAGTTGTGTCAAACCATCAAACCCCTATTTGTAATATACACAAGACTGGTCGTTAAATTTTATTTTTCAACGACCTTGAAAAAATTTCTATTTGATGTAAAAACGAGAATAAAGTTTTTTTCAGGTAAAATAAGACGTGCCGCAAGACGAGCCAAGTTTATTTCCTGGTTAAATAAATTTCTGAGAGAGACAGAGAGATTTCTCTTTAAATGAGTAGGTACATTTTAAAATGAGCTATGTCCAATTTTAGTCGTTCATATAAATTGTTTAATTTTTTTTAAAGATTTCCAGTTTTTTCAGACCGAGAAAGAAGTTTGAATTTTGCCGTTCATAAGGTTTTAAGTTTTTTTATGGTCTTTATATTTAATTTGTCAACAAATGTTTACAAAAAAAGCATGATTTACTAAAAAACAATCTTAAATCGTTACGTGCCATGTGTTGTTTTCTTTTTAGGTATTTTGATTAGAAGGAAGCTTGTTAGGTGGCGTCAACAAATATATTTAACAACCAGTCTATACCCTTTAAAATTTTTAGAATTTATAGCACTGGTTAGGATTGGATTCGAATAACGACAATTGAGATAGAATGGTTTCGATTTAATTTTTCCAACATTTTTCATATAAACAAAACATACGGTAAATAAGTTACGAATATACTACGGTTGTGCAAGAATTAACTTATAAGACATATGAGACTTTCAAGATCTCATGTCGGTGGCAAATTAACTAATGTTATATTCATTTACAGACGAGACATTCATTTTGTCATTATTATAATTTGATCTACTTAAAAAGTTACAAGGTCTGTAATTACTGTTGCAAAACTTGAAGGTGTTGGAACTATGTAGATTGGCCAATAGTTGATCGCAATTACTGCTGCATCATCTTTTAATATCAGGTGAGTTTGTAATAAAGCGTTAGTCAATAATATTTTGTTAGTAGAACACTTGTTATAGTTTAAGGCTGAAATAGATTTCTAAAAAGTGTTTAGAAATCTTGATTTACATTTGCAGTATTAGGACGCACTCTGCCCATTCCTATCATAATATAGCAGTGATATATTTTTTCTCCTTGTTTTGTTAGATGTAGGTTTTGGTGTCACTATTTTAATAGCTTCATCTGTCAAATATGTATTATTTTCTATTTATACTCCTTAAGTTTCAAAATTAAAATCTAAAGAATAATCTGGTATCCTTATATTCAGATTTTAACTACTTATTGGTATTCTCTCATCGTAGTTTCTGGTATCATTGGTCATGTCTTCTTGAATAAATGTGATATAGATCTGAAAAATTATTTCAATGATTGTTTTTTTTTCTTCTTATCTGCAAACTCTTGGGCCGCACCATTTTTTTTGCTATTGATTTATTTAATGTGTAAGTTAAAAATCGTATCTGTGAGCATCTATTGGGTGTTGTTGTTTTTTTATATATATATTTATTTCTTTGTTAACTATTTTATGACAGATTTTTTTTAAAGACACAAAGAAACCATTTACCAGTATGGACGCCATGGTGCGCACCCGCTTTTCGGCTTTTTTGCCGTGTGCCTGCACCAGTTTCCCCTGTAAGTCTTTTACCGCCTCGGTTGTGGTGGTCGCCACAGCGTCCCTCTCCAGATCGAAGTTTTTAATTAACCACGTAGTCTTTCCACACGTTCGTCCATTTGATCTCGGGTGTCCTCTTGGTGCTTTCCGCCACTGCTGGATTTAGAACCCTCGAGGTGGTTTTTACCCTCTCGAGAATGTTTTCTTCAAGCATGATTCTTGTGCACCGAGCGACTACTACGATTGGATCCTCCGGGGGCGCTTCGAACTTCTGAGGTTGAGTTGCTTCCCGTGTCTCATTTTTTCCCCTAGTACGAAGCCACTGGTGGAATTGTAAGCAGTCATGTAGCTGCCCTTCATTACTCCTACTATGACTTGGGCAGTGTCGTTGTTATAGATGGCCGCTTCCGCTTCCTCTAGTCTAGCATCTCTCAAGTCCACGATTCCCAGATGGTAGGCCTGTAGGACTTGTGTACACGTCAGTGTGTGAACTTTAATCGTGGCTTCGAGTATAGCATTTTCCATAGGATCCAGTGGTCCCGTGACAGGATTTTGGACGGGTGGGATGATGTCCACTCTGGTTTTCTGTGACTGCGGTTTAAATTTGACCTTTGGAACTCTCCTCTGAAGACGGTCTATCTCTTCCTGTTGTGTATTTCTGGCATGTCTATGGGTTTGGGACATCATTATTTGTGTTATTGTTGAGGATGAATCTCTGTCGGGTTTTCCTTCTCCAGATGTTTTTGCGGCCTCTGCTCGTTCGGCTGTTTTTTTTTATAATTGGTTTCTTTCACATATTTTCTCTTTCATTGTGGATATGTAAGAATCTAATAGAGTAAAAAGTGTATATAATTCGGATTATAGAAAAAATAAATTATACTTTAGCAAAAAAATACGACTATTAAATTCAGTTTTTAAAGCAAACATTCATTATAAATCATGATTTTAACGTAACTCCAATTAAAAGTATATAGAGCAGAACATAGAAATTGTGTTTAGTTATATAGTTAGGCGGTATCATTGTAATATATCTGGGTAAATGGATGGGGGGCTGATGTTACTCGCGTCCGCAGGAAGTGTACCTCTCATTCCCCTACATGTACTCCCCGAGTACTGCTAAAGAGTAACATAGTTTTTGCCATTACACAGTTCCACTTAAATTGAACCTCGTAGCGAAAAATAGAGTAATCAATCAACCGACGATAGTAAAAGATGGAAACTCTATTTAGCCATATGATTAAATAAATGGTAAATATAACAGAAATAATCGTCATGAGTACAGAAATGTGAGCAACAATCACATGGCTTTTTGAATGAATGGAGTCTTCATCACGATTCAGCTGCTTTTTACCAAACAATAAATATCGATTTTTTCATTGCAACTCTAAAGCAATGTTATTAGATAGAAAGCTTTTGATTCAATAGAAAGTTTAACTAATTCTTATGCAAAACCAATCTTAAACGAATGCCTTTATTAGGATGAATTAATTTTATGTAATCTAAATCACTCGCGGTGTCTTAGTCATATTGTATAACTTATAGCATTGGGAGAATACACCATAATAATTCTTCTTCTTGTTTGGTCACAATCTCATCTGCCATTAGATGAGAATGTGGCAGAAGATGTTAACAAGTTGAGAACAGAGGAACTGGTTTTCGAGTGTGGAAAATAGAATGCATCTAAAAGGGTTTGACAACATATTTTCAACTCGACAAAAAAGCCCTGTATGATCCGATAGTAAAATTTAAAAAAAAAATGACTCTTCATAACAGCTCTTTCTTTCGCTGTGAGCTGTTTTCTCGTCAAAGGGGGGGCCAGGGGGATTAGGATTTGTCATGATTTGGTGACATCGCTTATACGAACGTACATATTTTATGGTGATCAGCAAAAACTCCAAGCGCATCATGTGCAGAGTAGCACTATGTTGTTGAAAAACCCAACACCTATCACCATGATATACTATTCTCATGATGAGATCTTTCACCAAAAATTGAGGATCAATGAATACGTCAAATTTACTCGAACGACGCAATGACAAATGTGTTAGCTATCTAACACGGATTTTTTTCAAATAGGACCAGTAGTTCCCTATATTAGCACGTTCAAACAAACTCTTCAGTTTTATAATATTATTGTGGATACTATTGCACCGTATCTAATTTTTTATAATGTTTCATCACTCATATATAACAACTGTCTGTCTGTACTGTAATAATAAGAAAATTATATTCCGTTCGATTTATCAGCATGAATTTCCCGGACGTGCCACTATTTCCACCAAGCGCTGCTTTACACAACGCGGTCGTAACTTCCTAACTCGCCGCGGCAGTTACTCTTACCAATAGTTAGTGAGTGTAAACATATATTTACCATTGTATAGTTACGTGATTCTTTAAAATTAACAAACACTAGGTCTGCGTTTCCTTAGCGATGTAATTACTATAGTGAGAGAGATATACATTTAAAAACTATGCTACCAGATGCGATGTGGTGCAGGTCAGACTATAAAGTTGCAGTAATTTCTATTAGCAGAATCATTGGTCCTTGGATTTTGAAAATACACAAGGTAGATCCAAAAAATCATATAGAAAATGTATAGTATTTGAGATATTGGTAGGGTTATACAATCCAAGACTACGTGGGTACTTAACTATGGTCAAAAAAATTCTGATACGTTATTTTAGAGTACATTTTCGTTGAAGTGAAACTTTTGGGACGGTGTGAATTAGATTTTATAAAACGAAAAAGAGATTGCTATAAATGTATTTTAGACTGTGAAAGAATGAGATAGTATATTCTTAATGTACTCAAAATATATACAGAGAGAGGGAAAAATCATAATACGAAGTAAATAATAATCAGAATACTAAGTTTCACTTCTACCGCGTATGAACTACGAACAATTTTTTTTAACTGATTTATATTTTGTTAAAATTTTAACTCTTAATACTTTCCGTACGAAAGGTGTAATAAGCATTTAGTTATTATACTTACATGGTACAAGTAATTCAGAGAAAGTCGCTATGTAACTGGTTGTTGATACACTAGTTCCTCCCGTCACGAACGACGTCCCATTTTCTACACGTTCACATTCAAAAGATTATATTTCGACGACTTAAATATACTTTAAGTAAAATTGAAGTGTTTGTTGTACATCCGGACTAAACTCCGATACGGCTAGATTTATTTTTATGAGACGTGATAATTATAGGATTTTTCAGAGCACTACCTGGTTTACTTTTCATGCCATTACTGTTATTTTATTACTGGCATTTCATAGAGTATAAGCCGTAATGACAAAAGATAATAGAGGTAACTTAAAATCAGTAAGGCAACTTTAACAAGTTTGAGGATTAATGAGAAAATTACAACCAAAAGCTAAAAAACTAAAATAATTTAATGTAGCAAAAGAAAACAAAAAAAAACGAATTATTTCATTTTTATGAAATCGAAAACAATCGCATCGGATTAAGCGATAATACCGGTTATTAAGTCATTCGGACGTTCGTTCATTCGCTCATTTACTCGTCATTACGCGTCGGTGGTACCTTTTTACTTTCACTCTGTGTCACAGATTATGGTATTTGTATTGGGTATGGACACGGTATTAATATATATTATTATGATCTATTATTTTGCAATTTATATTTATCACTCGCGGATCCAGTAAGCAGTAATGTACTGTTACAGAACTTAATAAGACATGAATACAAAATATACACGATATATATTTAAAGATACTGGGATGCTGAAAATTTGTATTTTTTTTTATGTGAAAAATCTAATATATATATACTAGCTGTACACGCTGATTCGCACGCGTTTTTTTAAAAATTGTATTGAAGAAATACAATACTATGAGACCGTGTACAGTATATATTATCAATTACTAATACGTTTATGGTCTAATATCTTATTAGAAAGACCGTTTCTGTCTTTAAAATAACTTTCAATAATAAAAATGTTGAATTGTAAACAATGAATGAGGTGACATCTTGAAATCTTGCATTAATATAAATCAAGATATAACACTTTATACAACTTTAAACACTTTATACTACAAAGACAATTTAGTTCAGAATACATAGAGATATATGAATTCCAATTATATTTATTCTTGGAGTCCAGTACAACGCACATGTTTATAGTGAACAACATATTTTTGCTAAATTTCATGCGGACAAAATCCCGGGTAAAAGCTAATATAAAATAGAATAACCTAAAGCACTTTTTATACGGTCAGCTGCCAGTGAAAGTACCTTGAAAATCGGTCCAATAGTTTTGGATATAGCGTTGTGGGCAAAGCTACGGTTAACAGTCAGTCTAAATTAAAATAGACTAAATTACTTTTTATATTGTCCACTATCTGTCGGTGAAATTCCCGTAAAAATCGGTCGAACCGTTTTAGAAATAGCACTACGGGCAGAGCCACAGTTAACAGCTAGTCTAAATTAAAGTAGCCTAAGTAACCCGCTGTAATTTCAGCTATCTGACAATAAAATTTCCGTTAAAATCGGTTCAGCCGTTTCGGAGATTACCCGGAACAAACAGACACACAGATAGACCGACAATAATTTTAAAAATTGCATTTTTATTACCAGTTGCGTGTATACTTTCACACCCAATCAGTAAAAGAATGTTATTTTGATATTACATACAGACACTTCATTTTTATTATATGTTTAGATAGATATATAAGAAGAAAAATATATAAATAGATAATAAATAGATATATAGGAAGATTTAAAATATCTAGGTCTCAATAATAGCACCATAACAAATGATAAATTAATAATAGCACCAAATCCAACTGTATCTGAGAACTAATCACATAACCTCTTAAGTACACAAAAAATCAATATCAAGTTTGAGACCTTTTTATTTTCAATCAATTCATATAATACATATAAAGACTAGTCGCGCCTTGTGATTTCATAAAATTTGCATCACTGCGAACGCGGTACTGTAATTTTAAAGAACTTCCGACGTGCTGCCTGTGGCGTAGGGATCTAATCTCAGTACTGAGCCCCGATTAAAATATTAGTGCGTTCTATGAGAAATAAAAGGGTGTGCGCTTTTGGTCACATGATAGATACAAAAACTTATAAATAAATACATGCACATTACAGTTCATAAAGATTTTTTATCAATGTTTATATCTGTTTAAATTATAATAGTATTTAGATACGCACAATATAGGTATACACTTCAACTACTACAGCTATTTCATATAAAAGTCACATAATATTACAATATTATTTTAATAATACTTAATAATAAAAATAAAATTATAGGAACGATGCACTCTTTGTCAGACAGTAAATGCGGTTGATAACGACTGGAGCCGAGTATACACAATTCATCATCACCTAAACGAGCGTAACGTTTCAATTTCTTTCACTGTTCAATAAATCTAAAGAAGTTTTCCCTTGAAAAACAAAATTTATCTTGAATTTTATACTATTATTATATAGTAGTTTTATTAGGTGACATACGTTTTAAAGTTGGTATCTGTTTACATGGGGCCTTAACAGTCTTACGTAAGCTGATTTTTTGTAATTTATGACTACCCTTTCTCCTTGCTCAGGAATGCAATGCTCTTACCAATGCTTACGTAAAGCATTTATTAATTCTTTCTGGTTTCCTTATTAGTTCACGGGCAACAGTCAACAAGTATAGAAATAATGAGTTTATAGTCTATAATTCCTCTAAAGGAATTAACTTGTAGTGATTTGCTACTAGAGCGATGGTAACCCAGTCGGTAAGACCACGCGCCTCACATATCAGACCTACATATTTAGATACCCGCATCCCTTATGTCATAAGAAATAGGCAAATCAAAGACCCCCTCCCCCCTTCAGGGCTTACTAATATTTGACTTGCCCTCGGCGCGATATTAGGGTCAAATTTCAACCTCTAAGAATTTACCTATTTACCGTGTCCATTTTATCATACATCTCAGTCGAGCGACCTGCCAGCCGACTTTTAAACCGATCCGTCCAGATTATAAACACGGCCATTTGCAATGCGAATCACTTTCCCCGTTGCATATTGTTGCATACATGTTTTATTTTACATTTAAAAAATAAAATGTATAATATCCTCTGACGTATGCTAATTTCAGATTTCTAATATGAGAGGCCGTTGAACTTTTGCGTCGTGGTAGCTCGATTTGGAAAGTGGTTTTTGATATCTAATATGTTATACAAGTGAAAACATTAATTAATTATGCTTCAATTATCTAAATGTTAGAATCAATTGATTTAAAAATTTTGTGACGAAATAAAAAGTCGATAAGGACTTCCGACAGAAGTGAAAACTTAGTACAATAAAATAACTGTGTTCTTTTATAATTTTTAAATGAATTATAGTATTATTATTTAAATTTCATATTCGTTCACATATTGATCCACTCTATAATAGCCTTTTGAGACCAAAACCCGCTTGACATGGCGCTTAAATTAGTAATCGGTAATATCCTTTAGGACTTAGTTTTAAAATCCAACATTATTTCCCAAAAAAACTGTTACCGGTTTTACTAAATCTAAAACATGGGACAACCAGTTTGTCACAGTTTCTAGTGACATACATTAAATTGTCAAGAATGTATTGGGAGGGCAGAGTTAAGATACCGTATTCCTTGAACTTGTTCTTTAAGGACTCGCGAGGTCTCATATTGTAAATTGTAAAAAGTATTCTTTGTATTTAAATACTTAACTTAAATTTTAAATGTGAATTAAAAATTAAAATTTGAGTTTTTTAGACTTTAATTATATAATTACCTAATAACGAAGAGTAATTAGTTGAAAATTCTAAATCTTGTGTAATAAAAAACATAATTAAAAAACTATATTACCTGTATTAAGTCGTGGTGGCTTAGAGGTTTGACAGGTGGAATATCAGTTCGACCGCAGGTTCGAACCCCGGTATGTACCAACGAGTTTTTCGGAGTTCGCGTGCATTTACTAATTTGAATTCCTATGAAAACTATCGGCTGACGGTTAAGGTAAAAATCGTAAATAAACTAGATCCTGAGATATGTTCTTGTAGTATTACTGTATGTGGGTAAACACAGAACTGTGGAGTTCTCAGTTTGAAATCTCCAATACGTCGTGGGCTGGCGTGGTGATATGGCCCATACCTTCCATTAGGAAGAGGCCGATGGCTTTGCAGCGTGTCTCTTACAGGTCGGTGATTATCTATACTAACACATTTTATTTATCTTTGTAGTCACTAGATGGCGCTGCTCAAACTTTTAACCATAACGAAATTCCTTGACAAGCATCTTGACAAGCTATGAATTTTATTATTTTTTTATTAAAATTATCTTCCACTGCAAACACTCTGGCGATTTCATTCTATTTTCGTATAAATGTTACCGACTTCATGGTTTGGGAGTTTTACAACCTGTATATATCAATATATGCATTTCATTTTATTCGCCTACTTATGATAATGAATAAATAAATATTTAAAATATTTACTAAATAGATGCTTTCTAATTAACGACTTAATTGTTCAAATTGTTGTCTTTCAACAATATCAAATCATGAAATCAAAGAGTGTAATATGGTTATTTATAAAAATAAATTCTTGTAGCTAAAATACTGACATTGTACACATGTTAATTTATGATATAATGTAAATAGCAATAAAATCAACTATTGGTATACCTATTAAATAGGTGATTTTATAGCTATTTTGCACAAGTAATAAAAACACAACGCCGATCGCGACATCTATATTTTTATGAACTGACTTCACTATTGGCTTGACACACAGCTACACTGGCTGCGACTGCGCCATCTATACTTTATACTTGGACTTAATAGAAATGTATCAAATGTACCAGTTCTACTTTGGAACAATAGACGGCGGTATAATAAACTTCAAAGTTGAATATGCATAAGAATATTTGAATTTTCTTAAACAATAAAACTACTTGAGGTTACCAACAGATGTCACTGTTAAGTAGTTAAAAGAGTTATTAACATGTTATAACGAACATATTTATAGGTATTCGAGATATTCAACTTGCTAGGCCAATAGCGTAGTCAGTTCGAGAAAAAATTCGATGAAGTAACTGTGATTCCCATTTAATGCATTATGACTTCAAGGCTAAACTTAAAAGACGTAGGTGATTTAATAGACAGAAGTGAACAAAGGTAATTAGTTGCAGGTTTGTTACTTTAAGCGGTTTCATAATTCTATTAGTTGCGATATATTACAAACTAGTATAGTATTATTGTATTACAAACTTTGTCGAACTTTAATTGAACCAACATTTTAGGCAACTGAGAAGGTTCATGATTAATTCTATTTTATAATTGTAGATTGCGGACTGTAAATAGTAGGTATGGTGACGACGTAAACGCTCAAGAAATTATTCCTATCGCATCAAGCAATCAGCCTGCAACTCTGAAGGGTATAAACCCAGTCAAAAATTTCAAAAGTCTAGAAATTATGCAAAGAAGATGTGATGACGTCATCGATTTATGTGAAGAATCAACAGAGAACACAAGATTACATCAGTAATTGTTGCTTCTCAAGCCCGTTGACATAATTTAACATGAAAGCAATTTATTAAACACTATTAAAGATTTTGGAATTTTAATTGAACCTTAAAAATTGAGCTGCCATAAACGTGAAGTAAAATATACAATAAATAAATTTCAAATATAGAGATGATCTTTCCGACATGATATATTACAGCAAAATGATTAAGAAATGTGACTTATTACAATGAGTCACTGTGACAGGTTTTGAATCCAATGATTGCAGTTACGAAAATTTTAATATGCTCTCGTAATTATCGAAGAAGTTTAAGAATAAGATAAATTAAACATAAAATTATGGCAATTTAATGATTAGACTTGTGGAATCTGAAAAATATAAATTCCAGGTTTACAGCTATTTCATTAGAATTACTATTGGTTGATGGTGACGCAAAATATAATAAAAAATGGTTCTGTAGACACTCATCGTAGGTTTAATGCATTTTCAATTAGCAATTAGCAGTTTTTGATACCGCTTTGCTGTTAATGTTCTTCTAGTTACGTTATTGAAGGTTCTTTTTTAATTATCAAACAATTATAGTTACCGATTGGTAGTTATTTTGCATAAAATATGGTGTATAGAGTAGAACATATGATGCATCGTCAGCTACACTCGCCGCTGAAACACGGCCGAAGACAAGTTTTAACGAAGGACCGAAACGAATGAAAATTTTAATGGTCATTAATTAGATAAATTGTGTTCTGGCACGAAGCCCGAAGTGGCGAATTCGCTCAACTATGTATAAAAAACGAGAAAAAAAATTGGTTTAAACACACCTTATGACCTTTATTTAAGCTTTGGTTACTTTTAATTGTAACATATATGTTTACGTAAAATAAGCAGATATAAAAATAGAATTTAAGTTATTCCATTTTACAGATTTGCGAATACCGTACTATTATATCCTGACGTTGAGTTTCTGACGTAGCATTTGTAACTCAGCATTACATTGCTATTGGCAAAAAACATCTTAATCTATCTACTAATATAATATATAAGAAACGGAATTCCTAAAGAAATAGCATTAATGAATGAATACTTTAATGTACTTTTGAGTTTTTACACTGGCGAACTTAATGCCACAAGGCATTTTCTTCCAGCTAACTAGCGGCATTGTTATCATACGTAGTGCAAATTTAGAAGAAGCAAGAAAATGAATACATACATAATATAAATATACTCATATACATACACATACACTAATATATAAAAATGATAAAAATATATATACACAGCAAAAGTTAATTGTAAATACAATTTGTAAAATCAGGAATACTTTGCTTTCTGTTTCTGAAATAAATAACGGTGAAGTTGGAGTTTAAAGTAACAGAAGTACAAAGTAAGAGACATATTGAACTTTACAATTTCTAAATTTTTTTTTGTTTCGAACTGACTACGCTATTGACCAAGCAAGGTCTTAACAGCTTCACCGGACTACTAAGGCGAGCGCTTAAGGCACTCAGCCGATTTTATTTTGACAACTAGCTCAAGCGTGCACGGCACAACTCGGCTTTGGCTGTTGCCTGATACTTGCAATTCGCGATCCACCTCCCCCATTTTGACAACTAGCTCAAGCGTGCACGGCACAACTCGGCTTTGGCTGTTGCCTGATACATGCAATTCGCGATCCACCTGAGCTAACCTAAGCTAAGCTAACTATTCATACATATATGAGTTGTTGAAACATATATGCGCACCAAGCATACACACCTCAACAACTCTTATATATATTTCGTATCGGATAATATTCTAAACTATTTCAGTTTCATAAGGGAAAAAAATAAAACCCTTCCACTTGCCTGTGTATACGTGTATGCGTGCACGTGTGTGGAGGTGATATGTGTAATGTTGTCGCAGTGATGTAAGATTTTGTGTCACTGTATCGCGCGAGCAGCGTACTCAAGGGCTCCACGCCGAGGGAACGGACCTAGGCTTGAGCTGCTGCCGAGGGGGGCCTAGTCTGGTGTGCGGGAGCGAAATTTACCCCCAGACCACGGCGGCGTGATCTGTGGTTACGCGGGCGTGGGCGTGAGCACGCTCTGTTTAGAGAGACAGGCTGGTACTGATCGTTCACTGCCGTTATTTCATCGGGAGGGTCGGTAAAAATATGTCGCGGACGTCTTTTACAACGCGCAGCGTTTGGTACGGGTTCGTATTTTGCGGCGGATACCACTAACGGACTGGGCGACAATTTCTAAAGCTTATCTACTTAATTAGGAGAACAGACAAGAAACTATATGATAAAGCTGTATACATACATCGCGACTCAAATTTAAGTGAATACCTATAGTAAAACATGATGTATATACAGTAGCTACTAGAACTCGAAACGAACAAAAAGTAATTTCGTATGAAATAGCATCACTTTGTTGTCATAATGTATCCGCGATGCGCGCTAACCGCGTGTAAAATTGATTTATGGCTGTAGTGAGAATAGAATTACTTACATTCCATTTTCCACGCAACAAAATTGTAATATACGTAGGCATTTTTATGTTATTCATAGTACTAGTGGTCGTCCAGTGGTTGAAATTCAACCATATCAACGGGTACAAGCTTGTTTTTTACATGTTTTTATATATTTCGGCGAAAGGTCAGCGCGAGCGACAGGCTCGTTGCGTAGTTTTGATTAAAGGGCGATGTTGGAATTAAATCAAATTAAGCAGCAATTAGTTATTATCGGATTGTGAATACAATGCAATGAGTAAATCGGACGTAGTATTGACCGACAAGTTTGTTGGCAGACCCAATCTCCTCGAGCGTCTGCAATTGAATGCCTCGCCTTCAAAATCAGCTCTTTTAGAACAATCCACACCGTTGCGCCACACTCTCAACATTTATATGATGGCACGGTGTCGTCAGTCTTAATCAAATAAACTATTCTTAGTCCTAAAATAAAACAAAATTATCGTTTATTATGACATAGTCTAATTGATACAAGCTTAATTGAGTTTAGTACAATTATTGTCCACTGTAGATGTAAGGAACGTGAAGTACGATGTATGTAGACTTATGAATAAAGTGTTTGAATTGTCGATACTGTGGAAAAAAAATAGTTTGATTTTATATTCATACATAATAAAACGCGTCAATAACTACTAAACAAAAAAAAACGAACATCCGCTTATTCATATTTATTTGTTATGATTATTACTATTATCACTGAATTACTTACAAACAATATAACTTAGTGACCTTATAAAACTCTTTCTCAGTTATCGATGACGCTAAAATCACCATACTGTATCAAGAAGTAATGTCAATTTTAAATACAAGTAGATTAAAAAGAAAAATGTTGGTACATTACAAAATGCCGATAAATACGCGTAGAAACGATGTTCCTATAGAGTTTGTTACCATTAAGAAGTAAATTAAACTCTTAACGAAAGCATCATGTACACATACTTTCAAGCGCAATAAAATAAGCGTTAAAAGTTAACAATAAGAAATCGTACGAGTAAGTTTAACCACAACGGTGTAAGTAAAAGCAATGCCATGTATGCCGAAGTGCTGCAAAGAAGCAATTGAGACATTGAAAGCGCCTGATTTACTTAAAGGCTTTAGGGTAAATTTACACTGAACGTCGGCGCGATTCATTTCATTCAAAAAGGCAGATAGGTTCGGTTACATTTTAAATATTGTTATATAGTACAGTTTCTTGATTAAAACCCTCTGATGCTGTCGTATATTTTGCCAATACTTATTATTTCGCTTTATCGTAATTAGCGGACGCAGTGCTAAAAGTGTAATTATATATAACCTGACCGAGCTAAGAAATTAAAATCTCTATAAGAAGCTATACTCCAACATAATCTTTTTATTTTTTTATTTTTTTTATGTCATAACTGGCAAACGAACTTGTGGGTCACCTGATGTTAAGTGATCACCACCGTCCATAGACACTAACAACACCGGGGGAGTCGAACGTGCGTTTCCAGCCTGTGTTTGGGAGAAAGGGAGTGAGGGGAGAGAGGAGAGGGGAAAGGAGGTGGGCCTCTGGCGCTCTCACTGACTGAACGATACGCAACAATGCAAGCACTGTTACTTCTCGTCGGTTTTCTATGAGAGGGTGGTACTATCCTAGACGAGCCGACCCATTCATGCTGAAATCAATAATAGCTTCAGCGTGGCTCTACCACCCTTCTGTCTCGACAAATCTTCTGGTTGCTTGGGATTATTACTGCAAAAATATCTTCTGCGTATTTTATTGCATACGCAGTATGATAGGAGACATTTTGCTTTTTTTTCTTCTCATTTGATGTTACTTTTATTCTAGTTTTTACTTATATACGTTTTTAGAAACTATCAAAATAAAGGTATTTTATATTTATAGTGCTTTATCATATATATTTACAATTGCTGTGACCGCATATAGTACTTATCTTATGAGATTATTTTTATTTTATTGTTTTTTGTTATTTCTTATTTTGGAATGCAGACTTACACCAATGGTAAATGATAATGATACAAAACAATTACAACGTTTATTGAAATAATTAATTCAGACTTTAATCTGGTAAATAGCCAAAACTAAGCATTTCAAGGATAGAGACGTAATTGTTAAGTATTGTAGATTCTAAATAAATTTGCATTGGTATAACATGCCTTTAGAGTTGGCATACAAAGCACTGACCCGTAACTTGCTTATATCCTCACTTGAGCTTTAGATTCAACAGTGGACAAAGGTGTCTAAGCCCGCTTGAAATGTTCAAGAATATCTTTTGTATATTTGTCGTGAGTAACAGTTTTTTTAATATGTACAACTTTTTAGTTATAATTCAACACTAGTGTAACGTTATTTTGCGTTTTGGAATTAATTAATAAAATTAAAATTTTGTGACTTTATCGTTTTCTATATCTATTTTATTATTCACATGGTTAATATTACGTGATGACTATTAAAATTTTGTTTTACAGTATCATTACTTTCGGATTTCTTTTATCCTCAGAAATATTACATTTCAGTTCTTTAACCATACATAGTAAAAAACAAAGTATTTCTATTGATCTGTTTATCAGATCGATTTACTTGTTATATAAATCATATGTATGTTCAACAGTGAGGAACCAGGTTTTCTTAAAATAGCTGATATATAGGATATGTTGTGAAGTAATAAGTAAATTATCTCGACTAAAAATAACCACTATAATGTAGTAGACAATTGTTTAGAACAGGATTTACAAAAAATTAAATGTACTGCACCAAAAATATAGCTTTTTATAACAGAGTTGAAATTAAAAGTCTAAATAAAGAAAATACAAATTACAAGCAAACAAAACATGCTAAACGCACAAACTAAAGCACAACGTTTACCTAAATTGAATGAAATAATTTCATCACTCTAGCTTAATATATTAGCCATTTAAAGTATCAAATTTAGCTACATTTTTTTTTTTCGAACTGACTGCGCTATTGATCAAGCAAGGTCTTAACAGCTTCACCGGACTACTAAGGCGAGCGCTTAAGCCACTCAGCCGATTTTATTTTGACAACTAGCTCAAGGGTGCGCGGCACACCTCGGCTTTGGCTGTTGCCTGATACATGCAATTCGCGACCTATGTGAGCTAACCTTTTTTTTTTTTAACGTGGAGGAAAAATCCTCATGGACTGCCAGGCTCTCAGGGAAGACCCTGGACTGAGCCGACCACCACCTACGTGCTAATCACGCAGGGTGGTGCCTTTCGGCGACTTTAACCGGCTAAAAACTCCACGACAACCTACGTCCTACCTAGTGAGCTAACCTAAGCTAAGCTAAGCTATACATATACGAGTTGTTGAAACATATATGTGTACCAAGCATACATAACTCAATAACTCTTATATATATTTCGTATCGGATAATATTCTAAACTATTTCAGTTTGATAAGGGAAAAAAGATAAAACCTTTCCACTAGCATGTGTAAGCGTGTATGCGTGCACGTGTGTGGAGGTGATATGAGTAATGTTGTCACAGTGATGTAAGATTTTGTGTGACTGTATCGTGCCAGTAGCGTACTCAAGGGCTACACGCAGAGGGAACGGACCTAGGCTTAAGCAGCTGCCGAGGGGGGCCTAATCTGGTGTGCGGGAGCGAAATTTATCCCTAGACCACGGCGGCGTGATCTGTGGTTACGCGGGCGTGGGCGTGAGCACGCTCTGTTTGGAGAGGCAGGCTGGTACTGAGCGTTCACTGCCATTATTTCATCGGGAGGGTCGGTAAAACAATTTAGCTACATTAATTTGGTAAAAACTATTGTTTATAAAAATATTTATATATAAAGTAAACCATATAATTCCTAAATAACTTTACCAAAGAAATCATGCATATTCTTAAAAAAAAGGAAAAAAAAAGAAGACAGAAATTGTTTCATTTTTATTTTATCTTTACCGAGCTTTCTAGAAGGCCTGGCGAACGTTGTCCCGTTCTAGTAATAATAAAAAAACTTCGAGAAATTATATAAATCAGCTTTCCTCATGAATCAATTTATCTACTTGTGAAAATCGAATGAAAATCCGTTCAGTAGTTTTTGACTTTATCGCGAACAGACAGACAGACATATATGGTGGAGGACTTTGTTTTATAATATTAGTGATATTATGTGACTTTATTTAAAGAAATATTTAAATGAAATAAATAATCAAATGGTTTTACAGACATACGTGGTATTACTTCAAGGAGAAATGATCTACGATAGCGACAACTATGATGGGTGGATACCAATAACCAATGATCAAGCTTTAAATATAAGGATACCGGATTACCTTCTAGATTTTAACTATGATATTCCAGAAACAAACGCAGAAGGTAATATATATTCGAAAGATGAGGCTATTGAAATAGTGACAACAAAACCACGTGTAACGGTAGAAGGACATCTCATTAATCCGAAAACGTTTAAAAACATCAAAATTGAAAACAAATTCGAATGCAATGTTAATGGTAATAAAATACTTAAATATAATTTGAATATCGCGAAAGGTCTTTCCAAACAATTTCTAGCATATTTAATTAATCTTTCAGGCATCACGCTGTGCCAAGAAGAATTAGAAAATATAAAAACAGAAAAACAAAGTTCGTTACCACACCAATATAACAATCCTAATAAAAATGTTAGAAGAGCTAAGAAACTAGTAGAAAGTGACTTAAATAATCATGTTATTTCCACAACTGATACTTCCCGTAATGCTATAAAAGAAGAGCTCACTCCGTCTATGCAACATGATAAATCTGAAACTTCTACGCTAAGTGTTAGAAAAGTGTATCAAGTTACAGAAAATCCTGAACCAATTGACGCCAAAACAGAGGAAATCGAAAACAATAAACATCTTGGATATATCTACGATACGCCTAAAGCGTTAAACAATCCAAATACATTAAATTACGTTGATTTACTTTCAAAAACATTGAGTAAATATAACATTCAAACAGACGACAAACTCAACAATTACGCTTTGTCAAAACAGAAGGAAAATAAAAATAGTTTAACGTCTCATCTCAGGAATACAGTTCGTGGATTCAACAGTTTGAACCATCTACCGATCGATCCGTTGCTGGCTGTTTTTCTATCAAATTATGGACACTACTTACCGGGAATTTATGGGGTCGAAGGGAATTATAAAAATCTCTATGGATATTTAGCTTCTAATAACATCCATAACAACAGACCATTCGGTTTGTATAAAATTTATTCGGACACTGATTCTTCAAGTTCCGTTTAATTCGATATTAGTTTACTAATATCAATAAGCAGTATCTAAGTTATTTCTACATTGAATTTTAGATATCTAAATATAGTAAATAAACGTTTTTTATAGTTAACAATCCACATTCGTACTTCATTACTGTAATTTATAGAAACAGGCAGAAATGTATGACTGTGTGTCAACTTGTTAATTTATTAAAAACGATTGTATTCATTCCTAGTTGAAGGATAATTTATTGTATGAACTAGTGCATTGAGAAATAAATGCGATTTTTAAAAATTTATTATTAAATGGAATCACTTTATTTTTTGGTATTTTTTTGTTATTTTTCAAAAGTGTTAATAATATGTTTCAAAAATACGACAATTGTATTTAAAAATTGTATAATAAAACTAGTCGAGTTTATGTTACGTTCAAAACCCTATAGCCACCGAACTAAAAAATAAATCAACTCGTTTTTCTTCCTTTCCATCTATCTGTATTTATACAAGAAAACTCAAGAGTTTGTTTGTCTATTTGAACATACTAATCACTTGAAGAACTAACCAGATTTGGAGAGTTGTTTTTGCTTTAATTGATATCGCGTAAACTTTTGTAGTAGATTAGCGAACACGGCAGATGCTGTTCCGCCTGGATTATAAAAAAATCCTGGACCAATCATATAGCAAAACGTTCCTCATGACTAACTTTATGCACTGGTGACAACCGCATAAAGATCCGTTCAGTAGTTTTTTGAGTTTATCGCGAACAGTCAGACAGACAGACGCGGTAGGGACTTTGTTTTATACTATGTAATGATAATGATGATATGTTTTAAAGTATTACTATTTCTTTCGGTATGGCCTGCTAACCGAGTACGAAGTTGACAGTGAATGCAAACTTAAATACGAGTGGAATCGCTGACACAGCTTGTATATATAATAATTAATAATAATAACCTAGGGGTGTAAGGAGTGTCAAATAGCATCTAACACTTGAGACATCCAAGCTAACCTCACCTGCACGTGGTGCACCCTGCTGAATAACGAACGAGGCAATGGCGAAAGCGGGGTGGTAGGGTTTTACAGCCTGACTGGGTCACAACCACCATGTATATGGCGAAAAAGCCCGTCATAGTGATTCGCACGGCAGATGCTGTTCCGCCTGGATTATAAAAAAATCCTGGACCAATTATATACCAAAACGTTCCTCATGACTAACTTTATGCACTGGTGACAACCGCATAAAGATCCGTTCAGTAGTTTTTTGAGTTTATCGCGAACAGTCACACAGACAGACGCGGTAGGGGACTTTGTTTTATACTATGTAATAATGATAATGATGATATGTTTTAAAGTATTACTATTCCTTTCGGTATGGCCTGCTAACCGAGTACGAAGTTGAGAGTGAGTGCAAACTTAAATACGAGTGGAATCGCTGACACGTATATATAATAATTGTACCTTTTAAATATTTTCTTTATTCCATAAATTATTTTTTTAATATTTCATCAATTAAGAGGTTACTTAGCGTAAATTAAGAGCAACAGCGATATATAAGCAAATGTTCTGAATGCGAGTAATTCCGATAGTACGAGTACGTCCGTATAAAGGCATAAATAGTGGACAGTGCCAAGTGTCCGGAGGCGGACGCGTTCGGTTTCCGACAGTTTATTGTCTTGGAACACATCCAGTACTACCTAGATCTAGCAAACAGTTTGTACGCATTTACACAGAGTGTATATTCTTTTCTACATATTACATTTACAAACACTGATTATCCTGTTTCTGTTCAGCAACTGAACCAACGATATATATTAAATTGTGTAATAAAAAAAACATCATAGTTTCGCGGGAACGCGCAGTGACCGGAAGATTTCCAATGTTCCAGTCACTCGGGTCCGATGAATGTAGGAAATGTGTTTCATTTCCTGTGGGGTTATGCGCGGGGCACCCTACAGTGCGACGCTGTGTTCCCGATGTTCGATTACTTCTCTAAAAGAGAAAATATGTTGTATATAGTAGCCGTGCTCGCGACTAGGTCGGCGGGAAATTTCAATTATAAACACAGTAATTAATAAAATCATAGGATTCTATAGTGTATTAAAGTTCGACATCGACTACTATCATGCCAAATTTCATGACAATCCGTCCAATAGTCTTTGCGTAAATTTCTTCTCTTGTTTCTCCTTCTATCTAAGATATACATACATACGAATGTGATATATATGTAAAACAGTATATTATCCTATTATACTGATCTATAAGCTATTATTATAACAAATTTCGTTAAGTAGTTTTTGCGTGAGTTCCGTACAAATGACAGACGGACAGACAAAAAAATTGAAAACCATGGAAATCTGTTTTGTCATTGATTCTAAGCCAACCAGAATATTTTTTCATAAATATATTTTACGTACAGATTTTGTCTCTTTACCCTTTTATTATAGCTATATGTATAGATTATTTTCTAATAATATATCATATCAGGTTGCTTAATAAAATGTTATGTGTCGTACAGTGGTCAGTCGATCACGTACTGTTTAGTTTATCAAGATATTATATAATTTAGTCAAAACATAATAAGTGTCAAGTAAGATGGAAAAATTCATGGCATCTGATAGCTGTCTCAGCGTACGCTGCATAAATTGCATAAACTCGAAGACAATGTAGTATGTAGTTATATATAAAGTTATACACGCAGACAAAGCCACGTACAACCGCGTTATTGGATAATATTGTTTAATATATAATTCTATAATTTGACTTATAGAAACTGTTGAATAATAACATAGTTAATGAACAGATTTTTTCTCAAATATTATAAATTGTGAAACACGCTAACTGTTGATTTTTTAACAAACGATTTTATTTAAAGAAGCTACGAATTACGAGAGACGTTGTACCTTCTGTAAATTTTTTTCTCAATTGATAACAATTGAAATGATTAAATTATGTTTTACTTAACAAAAAATGTATCTTCAGTCTTCCCGAAAAACCATTGATTAAAACATGTATAGTTTCGGTGTAATGACACTAATGTAAGGTTGATAAATATCTGACTGTAATGATTTTACATATTTAGTGAGTGTTAACCGAAAAAAAAATAATTATGATATTTAGCCATGTGGCTTAATCCCAATTAATTTAACCCAAGATAATATTGAAAAATACGTGTAAAGATATACGGTGACAGATTTTGAACTTAGGTAGCCAGCCGTGTTCAAGTTCAATGTGACATTCATATGTGTCGTTTAAGGCTTGGTCTAACGTGGATCATTATATTATTATTGTTATAGTGATATCAGTTATGTCATATGTCACTAACTATGAATGAATGTTTAATATTTTCTCTTCCATATTTAGGTTAAGTTAATAGGTTAACAGTCAACATTAAGTCTGAAAAATAAACTGCTAGTGTACAAGTTTATCATAAAACAGGTCTGGACATACAACTCTGGGGATTAGCGAAGATATTAAGCAATGCGTCATGGTACACATGGAAGACAGAAGTACATGATTATGATAAAATGAGACACTCAACTGCACATAAAGGTTTAATTTATAATATATTACAATAAAATAGACGGAGCACACAATGACTTGACACGTAACGATGCAAGAGAGAGAGCCACGATCTTGTTACATAGGAGAGTCACGATTCAGTCGATTGCTAATATGTTCCTAGCAGGCGCATATTACAGTTGGTTTGCGCTCATAATTTCATCAGATTACCTCGAAATTCTATAAGCCTATATAAATAGACTAGAACACCATACAAATGATTTTCTGTCGCGACTTAAAAGTATAAGTCTAGCCTTAACCTGACTACTCTATATAGTGTAGGAAATAAGTGACGACATATCATAGGTTGTGCACGCACAAAAAAATATATTAGAACAACAAATCTGATTAAAGCTAATGATCTGATAGTAGATATTGAAAAAATATATATTTGGGGGTTTGGGAGAACGTTAAAATTAACCTGATAGTTCTCTTCCTGAAGATATGTTACTTGAGATTGTAGTTTGTATCTCGGTTAACGATTCATCCGTACTCATTAAAGTCGGTAAACCTAGTTTGGCGCAAAATAAGAGAAGAAAAGTTAAGTTTTCACATCGACAGAGGCAATAAGTTTCGGTGTTTGCTTCAAGTTATAAGAGTTAGTTTCTTGTATATTATCTAGAACTGCTATTTAATGTACTGTCGAGGTAGTTTGGTAAACTGGTATAAATCCCATATAAAACACGACTGTAGGACATTCCGCTGACTTAGGCGTTCATAATTCGGCTCTTCAACCGACTCAACAGCCTCCGACACCCCACACCGCATAATACATCTCCTTCGTCCTTGCTTATTGTTCATTCTGACTTATATTTTCTATGATACTATCCCCTATCTTAAGGCCTATAATATGATAGCTCATAACCTTTCTAAATATATAAAAACCATTAAAAGGGACGGAACCCCCGAATACCCACGACCGGGCCCAGTCACGGGTGCTAGGGGGTAGGAGGGGTAGGAGACTAGGGAGAGGGGAAGGGTAGAGGGTGAAGGGGAAAGGATCCGGGACGCTGGCGGGCAACACCAAACTGCACGTTTCGCCGAAGGGGAATTTATTCGATAGACTTACAATAGTCCTTACAACTGACGCGAATCGCGGTTACAGCGGTCACTGTACACGGGTACAGGTCGCAGAACAGGCAGGCCGGTAGCTACGGATCAGACCGAAAACGCGGGTTCTTCCTGGCGTAGTAGCGCTTCGATGCGTAGCGACGGCTTGAATCCGATGACTCACGGCGAACGATGAATTTTCCACGATGAAACGATGCACGATGAAATTCCGATGATCTTCTTACGATTGACACTCTGTTGTAGATGGTCTGATTAGCTAAGAACCTGCCACGATTTTACGGGGCCCCCGTCGAGCTTAAGTAGTTCGAGGCTATACCGTAATGAGAGCCGCGGTGGCTCTTACGATTTTTACTTGTTTACATCTTTATTTTCACTATTATTCATCGATATTTTACCAAATATTTTCTTAATTACAATTATAATAATTATGTGTTATATATCAATAGATTCGTCTCGGAAGGCTCGATACAATGCAATAATTAGCTTAATTATACGATAAATACCTAAAAAGTTATACACGAAAAACATATGTTTTTACGACAAAATTCCATTTTCCTATTTTTCACTTTGGCCTTTTTTCGAGGCTATACCGTAATGAGAGCCGCGGTGGCTCTTACGATTTTTACTTGTTTACATCTTTATTTTCACTATTATTCATCGATATTTTACCAACTATTTTCTTAATTACAATTATAATAATTATGTGTTATATATCAATAGATTCGTCTCGGAAGGCTCGATACAATGCAATAATTAGCTTAATTATACAATAAATACATAAAAAGTTATACACGAAAAACATATGTTTTTACGACAAAATTCCATTTTCCTATTTTTCACTTTGGCCTTTTTTGGCCGTTTTATATACTTTCATTACTTTTTATTACTATTTTATACAATTATACATTATTTAACACGTAATTTACTCAAAAAATCCACAAGTTCTAATATTTTACGTAATATGATACAAAATGTTTACTTTTACAATTTTAAAGATTCTACGTTTATTTTTATTGCTATATATGCTTTTTAGCTTTAAACCTATTAATACAATACAATTATTACGCAATTCCTATTAATTACCATGAAAAACACAAATTAACACAAAAAATTGGGTACACTAGAATTGTCCTCACAGTGCCCTATATGGCGTCAGACCGATAATGGTATGTGCGCGCCAACACATGTTTATATTTCGCTAAATTTTACGCTGCGTCGCCAACAAAAACAGTGGTTAATAAAATCATCTGACCATATTAAGTCAATTTACGTATCTAATTTTCTCTCGTACTTACGCCGCGTCGTCATTAAAACTACAATAACTTTTGATAGAGTGGACCGATATTAATGAAACCAAAAGTAAATGTTATTCGAAGATATACTTTATGATTTACGTGAAAAGGTTTCGTCGTGAACGCAGTGCTTTAGCAGTGATGCGTGTCCATACAAACGAACAGAAAGAAAGACAGACAGACAGACAGACATTTCTAAAACTATAATGTATATTGTTAGCAATTTTAACATTTATTGATTATTAAAAACAGAACTGGCCAATTTAGATATAAACTGCTAAGAATCAATTCTAACAATTAATCACTCGTGAAACAACCGACACGAGTTCGGACAGAGCTATCGCACGATATGACGGCCACCGAAAGAGTCGGTCAACACGGCAAGTGCCGCCCCTTATATGGGCCGGCGCAGTATAAACTACCCGACATTTCACGACATTCATTTATTTCCAACAATATAAACAATAGTCACCAGCAATATTTTATTTCA
>MU159903.1:16814-67501 GCA_015888305.1 Antheraea pernyi | reverse complement strand
AGAGGGTGAAAGGGAAAGGATCCGGGACGCTGGCGGGCAACACCAAACTGCACGTTTCGCCGAAGGGGAATTTATTCGACAGACTTACAATAGTCCTTACAATTACGCGAATCGCGGTTACAGCGTTCACTGTACTCGGGTACAGGTCGCAGGACAGGCAGGCCGGTAGCTACGGATCAGACCGAAAACGCGGGTTCTTCCTGGCGTAGCAGCGGTTCGATGCGTAGCGACGGCTTGAATCGATGACTCACGGCGAACGATGAACCACGATGAATTTTCCACGATGAAACGATGCACGATGAATTCCGATGATCTTCTTACGATTGACACTCTGTTGTAGATGGTCTGATTAGCTAAGAACCTGCCACGATTTTACGGGGCCCCCGTCGAGCTTAAGTAGTTCGAGGCTATACCGTAATGAGAGCCGCGGTGGCTCTTACGATTTTTACTTGTTTACATCTTTATTTTTACTATTATTCATCGATATTTTACCCAATATTTTCTTAATTACAATTATAATAATTATGTGTTATATATCAATAGATTCGTCTCGGAAGGCTCGATACAATGCAATAATTAGCTTAATTGTACGATAACTACCTAAAAAGTTATACACGAAAAACATATGTTTTTACGACAAAATTCCATTTTCCTATTTTTCACTTTGGCCTTTTTTTGCCGTTTTATATACTTTCATTACTTTTTATTACTATTTTATACAATTATACATTATTTAACACGTAATTTACTAACAAATTCCATAAGTTCTAATATTTTACGTAATATGATACAGAATGTTTACTTTTACAATTTTAAAGATTCTACGTTAATTTTTATTGCTATATATGCTTTTTAGCTTTAAAACAATTAATACAATAAAATTATTACGAAATTCCTACTAATTATCATGAAAAACACAAATTAACACAAAAAATTGGGTACACTAAAATTGTCCTCACAGTGCCCTATATGGCGTCAGACCAATATTGGTATGTGCGCGCCAACACATGTTTATATTTCGCTACGTTTAAGCTGCGTCGCCAACAACCATTATTATACATTATTTACTATTTTCAGGGTATGTGGTTTTAGAGTCAGTTTCATGCATGGGAAGGGCAACGCTTAAGGCACTCTGGACGACTTTTTTTATCGTAGCACGGCAAAGTGACAGTAATATACCTGATGGTAAGCCAGTAGAATCCAAAAACAACATCGATTACCGAGAGATACGGAATCCTTCGTCAGTCGTCGCTGTCATGCCGGCCTGCGTAAATGCCCCTTCACGATTTTATTTTAACTACTAGCTCAAGGGTGTACGGGCTCACTTCGGCTTGGGCCGAAGACTTTGTAGATAACGAAGTTGTTAACTAGATGTGTTTGTGGTTAGACGCAGCGGCAGCGGGGAGGAGCAGGCGCCGTTCCTGTCGAGCGGCGGCAGCAGCGCCGCGAGCCGCTCCCTCCCGCGCCCTCCGCCCTACCCCAATGGGAAGCCGCTCTCCTACAGCGCAGCCGTGCAGCTCATGGACCTAGGGGACCAGCGACCCAGGTCACCACGCACTTATAATTATACCCACCCATATCCATACATTTAATACCTAATTACCCATATCCATACATTTAATACCTAATTACCCATATCCATACATTTAATACCTAATTACCCATATCCATACATTTAATACCTAATTACCCATATCCATACATTTAATACCTAATTACCCATATCCATACATTTAATACCTAATTACCCATATCCATACATTTAATACCTAATTACCCATATCCATACATTTAATACCTAATTACCCATATCCATACATTTAATACCTAATTACCCATATCCATACATTTAATACCTAATTACCCATATCCATACATTTAATACCTAATTACCCATATCCATACATTTAATACCTAATTACCCATATCCATACATTTAATACCTAATTACCCATATCCATACATTTAATACCTAATTACCCATATCCATACATTTAATACCTAATTACCCATATCCATACATTTAATACCTAATTACCCATATCCATACATTTAATACCTAATTACCCATATCCATACATTTAATACCTAATTACCCATATCCATACATTTAATACCTAATTACCCATATCCATACATTTAATACTTTATTACCATATCCATACATTTAACACCTAATTACCAATATCTATACACTAGCTTCTGTTCGCGACTTCGTCCTCGTGGAATACTTTGGGCTAACTAACACGAATCAGAAGCCCTCAAAAGGAAAGAAAACGATTTTGAAATGTTCTTTATTGGTGCTCCGCTCCTATTGGTGTTAGCGTTATGATTACATAGTCTATAGCCTTCCTCGATGAATGAGCTATCTATATCTAACACTGAAAGAATTTTTCAAATCGGACCAGTAGTACTTGAGATTAGCGCGTTCAACCAAACAAACAAATACACCCTCCAGCTTTATAATATAGGTGTCAAGTCTACGCGATAGACGCTGCCAAGAAGAAAGTAGCGGCCACCATTCGTGCAAAACTGGAAAGGGAAAGGAGTCAGGAGTCTTTGAAATGATACTAGATGGCGTTATCAATCTTATTAATACGCCTATGGGTTTCAGCTATACAAATAAAATAATATTACTGTATATTCTTAATCCGGTTTTGAGGAATAATCAATTCGAACACTTCGAATTATTATGATTTACCTTTATCTTACAGATGTTATATCTGAGTGATAATGCATTAATACAATATAATTTATAGAAATTATATAGAAACGTATTCTATCTCATTCTCATTCTCTTAGCTTAAAACTATATATTAAATATGGCTATCTCTTTTTCGTTGCACATTTCCGTTTCATAAAATCCAATTCACAGTGTTCAAAAAGAGGCTTCATTTTGGTAATTGGAACGTAAGAGTAAAATAAAGTAAATTTTCAAAAAAAGTATTAACCGACTTCAATATCTCAAAATCCCATAAGGCGCTAAAAAGCGGAAAATAAATAGTTTATCAAATTAAATAAAACATATGAATATGTGTGCTACCTAGAGATGTACTGGAAGTCGTTACCAACCAAAATTTTTGTATTACAGAGACGCGACAGTGGACTTAAACTTTGTACCTGTAGATGATATGATTTTCGGTTTGGTTGGCACCGACTTCCAATACATCTCTAGGTAGCACACATATTCATATGTTTTATTTAATTTGGTTAATTTGATAAACTATTTATTTTCCGCTTTTTAGTGCCTTATGTGTTTTTGATTGATTTTGAAGTCGGTTAATACTTTTTTTTGAAAATTTACTTTTTTTGTTGAGGATTGTTTTTCCTATGACGATCAAAGAAATATTATTTACAATAGAATACATTAATTTTTTTTTAACAATGACAGTTTCTGTCTTTCCGTCTTCACTCATCGTTCAAGTGTTTAATTCAAATACATATTATTTAATACTTTATTCAGCTAGCTTCGTTTATATTGAACGATAGTCGCCAGATTAGAAATTGTTTACTTCCTTAATACCCTGTATTGTAAGGGAACAGAATAAATAATATAGAACATATTTAAAACAAACGATAATGGCATAAAATAGAAATTAAACAACGCGCGTTAGACAGAAGTGGGCCAGTGACGTAATGAAGAAATAAATAGAAGACTAATTCATTAATTAATTTAAATCTATTCATTCTTTGCTTAAATCTTCTTGGCGGAACACAAGTGCCAATGGTACGCCGTCTGCCTGTATTCATACCCACTTGACTTACTATAATATTATATTTATATGTTTTTATTGCTCAGCGCTTATAACTTGCTCCACAAAATAGATCAAAGTAAACTGGTTGGCAGTGTTGTGCAAAGCTTTATCAGCAGTTTATTGAGCACGGCCAAGACGCGACGTGTGCACGCTGTATTAATGAATAAACCTGACTTGGTTTTTTCATATTATTTTTTTACCAACGATCCTAGTGAACGTAATAATACATACATTGTTTTTATTAATATGATCTAGCTTAGATACAAATAGGACTAGTAGCGAGTAGAGTTGGCCCCAAAAAGATCCGTACTATTATATATTTTACCTATATAAATATTTTTTTCGTTTATTATCCACCAACCATCTTTATAATTAGTATATCCATAATAAGTGAAGTTTGTATTCTTATTCCTTGGCACAAAGTTATAGAAACCACGACGATTTCCTGCAAAAAGTATTTTGCTTTATCATTTTAGTACTCAAACTTTAATTGGGCCGATAGAGTTTTTCGGTCCTTACTGATATAAAACATGGAATCATTAGCGCTAAACAAGTTCTGTAATTTATCCATTCAATCTTTGAGCTTATGTTGAAATATTAAATAATAAATGCTGGTCTCAGAATGGTTATATATATATAATTTTTACAACCTCCAAATTTTGTGGCGATCGCAAGTGTATATAACCTAACAGTATTACAAGATTAGTTAGTGTAACCAAATGTGTTTGTAGATGGTAGCCACGTTGAAGCTATTACTGGTTTCAGCATTATATATATATATATTATTCTTACAACCTCCAAATGTTGTGGCGATCGCAAGTGTATATAACCTAACAGTATTACAAGATTAGTTAGTGTAACCAAATGTGTTTGTAGATGGTAGCCACGTTGAAGCTATTACTGGTTTCAGCATTTCATTCGTTCGGTCGGTGGGCCTCCGGCGCTCTCATTGACCGAACGAAATGCAACAATGCAAGCACTGTTACTTCACGTCGGTGTTTCTGTGGGTCGGGTGGTAGTACCGGGAGCGAGCCGACCAATTCATGCTGAAACCAGTAATAGCTTTAGCGTGGCTTTACCACCTACAAAATTGTTACTGAGTTTGAAACGTTGGTCAAACAGATTGTCACAGTGAATTATTTAAACTTAGAAGCTTGATTTTGTACAGTATTAGAGGCCATATAGTCTTTTACTGTGTTTCAATAATCACACTTCAGTTATAACATGTTTTGCGGGATGGCAGGGATATATGCAGCTATGTTGTGACTATCATACGCGACATACACTAGATATTATAATCTAGTAACCAAGTGGACTATTACTATTATTACTCAGTCACAAAAACTCATTACTTTGTTATCTTTCTATTTTGCCCATTTTATTAGTCATGGATCAACTATCTCGACGTTGTTCTTTGACTGCACTTAGCTGTGCTTAATAAATGAATATCACAACAGGCACAGTGCTACTTTATTGTAGCACTAAAAATCCTGCTATTTGAAACTTAACTTGCTTAACGCTAACTTACTAATCATTAAAGAATATCTTGAGACAATAATACACTTGAATACTAAAAGAGGAAATGACGTAAAAATTAGATTTTCTAATACGAAATTCCTTTACCTAGGCAATCTTTTTTTGACAAAATAACACATTATAAATTCAACAGAGTCCACCGAGATAATTTATAAATCTCCTCATTAGTTATTAAAAGGTTCTCCTTTGGCTCAGAAATTTTAATATCACCCCGATGAATATTCATAAATGTTTTTACTTTAATATTTTATTTTTTGTTGTGTATCATTAGCCGGTTTTTATTATTTAGAAGCCGGAAGTGAAGGGAGCCTTCTGAGAGGTTCTCTTTAGCCCGGATAAATTCATCACGGAAACAACTCGGAACTTGTTTCTTTTAACGTGGAAAATAATGTAAAATTATTGATTTCTATGTAGTGCTTACTACCTTTAACTTGAAATGTAATTGTTTCACTTTATTTAATAGTTATCCGTCTAAATATATGAGAATCCTGTGTCATGATGATTGTCCTCGATGAACTCCGAAACTACTCAATCGATCTTCATGAAAGTTTGTATTTATGTATAATTTGGTCCTACTTGCGAGATATGATAATTTATATTTCGATTGATTGCCTCAATATTTATAAACTACAAATTAAACTAAAACTTAAATTAAACTTCGGGAAGGTCAACCAGTACTAACATGGTACTGTTTCTCGAAGAAATAATCAACTACTTGGATATAAATAAACAAGTTGATGTTATTTATATAGATCTCGCGAAGGCTTTTGACAAAGTTTCACATCCACTAATTCTCCAAAAACTTTCAGCCTACGGTTTTGGTGGATCAATCCTCAAATGGCTAAGCTCATATCTAGAAAATCGCACATTCAATGTTGTTGTAAATGGGTATACGTCCAAGTCATTTAATATTTCTTCAGGTATTCCGCAAGGCTCACATTTAGGTCCGGTTTTATTTAATATATTCATCAACGATCTGCCACAAAACTTAATTCATTCTACCCCTGTTGGCCTCATCAATCCTGTTCGCAGATGATCTGAAAATAGCCCGTGCAATAGAGTCACAGAATGACGCAGAATTACTACAACAGGACAAAAATAACCTTACTGATTGGTGCGTCAAAAATGACATGAAGCTCAATATAAACAAATGCATACACATGATATTTACGCGTAAACATATAGTGAATTATTTTCGATATAATATGCACGGGATGATCTTAGAAACAAAAGACCTCGTACGCGATCTAGGAGTGTTATTAGACCGTAAACTTTCCTTTTTACCTCATTTGGAGAATCTTACTACAAAAGCAAGTAGAATACTGGGCTTCGTTATTCGTAATTCTAAACGATTTCAAGATCCTAAAACTAAGATTTCTATATATAATACATTAGTAAGAAGCACCTTAGAATATTGTGCAGTAGTATGGCGTCCACATTACGCAACACAGACTTTGCGTTTAGAACGAATACAAAAACGGTTTGCTAGGCACTTAGCTTATTCCTTAGGTACCAAGAAAAGAGACTTTAGCTATCGTAATATATTAAAGCAATTCAAAATTGAAACCCTGGAAGAGTGTAGAAACATTCTTGATTTAGTTTTTTTGTTTAAGCTCTTCAACAATTATATAGATAGCCCTGAATTACTGAGCATGTTTGGGTTCCGCATTCCTTCTAGATATCCTCGTCATACTATTAACCTTTTCTATTCTCCTTTTAGAAAAACTGTTTTAGGTAAAAATTCTCCAGTGTCCAGAATAAGTAACTTATATAATAAATACAACAACTTAAATATATTTGGTATAACATTATCAAAATTTAAATATTTAATCAGATTTAAGAATTGCCAACATACATAATTTTTCGTTTTCATTCAGTTTATGTTATTATAATGATAATATCTTCACTTTTAATTAATGTGTACTATGCAAGTTGTGTTTACTTAAGAAATTGTACATCGTAGTTAATGATTAAAGTAATAATTTTGTGTTTAGAATAAGCCGATGTAACAATTATTGTAAACCTATTAAATAAATGAATAAAATGATTGATAACGTTGATTGTTGTTATTAATTAACAGATGGCACTTTAAATTACTTTTTTGACAAAAAACTGTAGAACCGACTGTTATAGATACTACGTAGGTGGCGCCACGTTTTAAATTTGAATTTATTTTCAACTCCAGTTTATTTAATGATGCACGTGTTCTGTTTAATTATGTATTTAACTGTATTAATAATTAAAAGTAAATGCAATGCAAAGTTGGAAATTTTATGTTGATTTGTACTTAACTTAATCTTCTAAACTATTTTTAAATCACTATAGGATTTTAATATAATTTTCCGTTCTTCACCCCGACAGGTTCTAGCCAGACTCCTTACCATTACCTTATAATACCAAATACTTTATTTATCATAATATTCATTCAACACGTAATGATCGAGCCACATCACGTAGTCGAATTAAGATGTCTTAATTTGTATGCAAAATTACTTGGAGATGTATAGAAAAAGGAGTAATCTTTGAAACCAACGGTTAGTATGAAAAAATCTTCAATTTCTAAGCTATGTATTTTCATTTATATGTAAGATATCTAACATCATACTTTGGCTCTTAGGAGAAAAGCCAATATCATAAAAATCTAGATCATAAAATACGCGAATTCCTTGCATAATGCCAAATAATATAATACTACCCACGGGTAGTATATTTAAGATCGGTCAAACAAACACAACAACAACACATACATACAAACACATAGTTCTTAATGTTATTCGTGACCAGTCTTCTTAATAATAAACTAGCTCAAAATCAAAAATACTTTATTCAATCTAGGCCCTGAGAAGGCGCTTATGAACCTCAAAGCTACCACCGGTTCGGACAAACAAACCACTCATCGAGAAGAAGTTGATGAAGGAACTTCATCTGCATTTTCACAATATATTTTACTACTTTTGGATCGTAGCTTCCTCCGTGTTAATTTCGATTTGACCTATCCCTCGGGTGTAGAACTTTTTTTCTAGATAAAAGACCTAATAGCCCTTTCTATATTCCTGTTAACATGTACCTATGCAAATTTTCAGTATGATCGGTTTAGTAGTTCAGACATAAATACGTTATCATAGACAAGCAAATAAACTCGCATTTAAAATATTACTAAGGGCTAGCTAAATGACAAAAACAAAAAACTTTTTGCAGGAGATTATCGTGGCTTCGATAACCTTGTGCCAGAAAATAAGAATCCAAACTTCGTTGTATATGCTTAATAAGTCTCATTGTTATGAACTAGCTGTGCCCGCGGCTCCGTCCATGTGGAATCTACTGTAAAAAAAGTGACTAATAAAATCATCTGTATGTGTTAAGTCCATTTACTTATCTACCTTTCTCTCGTACTTATAATTGCAATAACTTTTTATAGAGTTAACCGATTTTAATGAAACCAAGACTAAATGTTACTTGAGGATATGAGGTTTTATCGTGAATACAGCACTTCAGCAGTGATACGTGTTCACACAAACAAATAGATAGATATTTCTAAAAATGATTGACATTTATTTTAGTATTTATTCCAAGACAACTGCAATATTTTTGCACAAAAATTTAAAATTACTGACACGTTATATTTACATTCTTATTGTGTGTATACAAGATAAACCACATAATTTGGGCAAAAAACATTTAACGTACAACCAGAACTCCAAAAATATATCTGTATTAACACGCGTAACCTAATTAAATGCGTTCATTTAGCATTTTTACGTATAGGAATAATAATAATAACAAGCCAATGTGTACATAATTTACAGTAATATTGGTATCTGCACTGGTTACAAACCGTATCGTATATATCACAATTTCATATAATGAGAACTAAAACAAACAGTAACTTGAACATATGTAATAAATAAAAACTTAATTTGAATTAACTAAATATGTGAGATTGTTGTGTGTATTATATTAATCACGTATAGGGTCGATGCAGTCAGGAATGCCAATAAACACTTCGTAGATACTGTCACTATTTATTTGGGCAGAGCTTCGCCTTACAATTCTTCGTATATAACAAGTGCGTAGATATCACCGACATCTTGCCTTTTAAAGGCCGATCTATGCAAGTCAAAGCGATTACTATTTACACATAATTCCACAAAATAATTTAAGTAAAACAAAAATAATGAAGTATGAACAAATTAATGTTATTTACGGTATACAACAATTTTATATAATTATCCTTCTTTATGTATCTCTAATGTGTTCACTAATCTATTTCGACATGTAGATCAGCGACATCTTGCCTATCATGGCCGAACTATGAAGTCAAAGAATATACTATTATATTTATTCATAATGATCAAACTAATGATTCAATTCTATATAATGATATCAATTCTTATTTAAGTCTTATTAAAGTCTATATAATAATAATAATTCTTATTTATGTATCTTTCATATGGTGGCGCTAGTGTCAATGTGTCTCTCTAATATAGCGGCGCTAGTATCAATGTGTATCTCTAATATGTTGGCGCTAGTGTCAATGTATATTTATAATATGGTGGCGCTAATATCAATGTTCCGGTCGTGTTGTAATCTCGTCTCTTGAACGTGATCCAGCGGCACCGGAGGTGGATGATAAAACCGTTTAAAAGTGATTTTTTTAATACTATGTCTGTTGTATTGATTTATCTCTAGTATATTATTTGGTTTATTACAGAGCAATCCTCCCAGGAAGCCTTCAAAACGATAAGCGAACCAAGTGTTATGTTACTTTTATTATCTCCACGACCCTTCTTCTTTTATCAGAGAATTATAAGCATGTCGTTCCTACATGTAGACGGAGAATTATTTGTAGAATAAAAAGCTGTCTAATGGTTAAAACCTGACATTCTTGGTAAAGATTCTCTGTCGGGTACCTATATGGTCAGCAAGACTTCACTTTTAGTATGGCTCTTTGAGCCCTTTCTAGGGGTAGGAAAATGGATTTACTTGTTCCCCCCAAGACGGAATTCAGTAAAGTAGAAATGACTGGCATAAAGCAAAGTATATCATTTTTACAATGTTATTGTTTGCTACTTGTCTAATACATTTAAAAATTGGTATAAGCTTACGGATGCGATGTACTAATGACGAAATATGATATTGTGAAATATAAAACAATAAAAGATAAAAATATCTAGAAATATACAAAGTAGTGAATAAAGTATTGCATGATAAATCTAGATATGTTAACATCCAGTGTTACGGCATGCACTTTGGAAATGAATTTATGCGATGCTAATGGGGGGTGTAATACTGCAGCGACACAACACGACACCGGCTGTTGTGGAATTGTGATTTACTGGTTTTATGTGTTGACAACTGAATTAGATGTAATTGATCTACGTATGGAATTGAAAAATTTCAGTAATTTTTGGAGTGAAAAGTTCTTTAAGAACTTTACGTGGTATTTTTGGCAGGACAAAAACTTATAGTTTCGCGTCAGTGACATGCTAGTATAGCGTGACCGATCGTTTTGAGCTTGCGTCGAACTAGCGACGCGTAGAATAGCGGCCTCTGTACATGTAATGTAATATTGATATTTTGCAGCTCATCATATGTTTGATGGATTAATAAACTCTATAAAGATGTATACAATTATTGCTCCGAGTGCCCATAGATGTTAAAACCAGAATAATGTTAATAATGTCAATATACAAATCATGAAATTTAAATAATTCAGATTATTATATATATTTTTTTTTTAAAGAAACTGTATTCAGTTATTCCATTGTTTTGAGTTTTCACTTCTGTCAGCAGTCCTTATGACTATCCCGACTTTTTTTACTGTATATTATATATTTTTTATTCATGGTTAGATATTACAAAACGAAATTGCTTTTCGTGTCTTTTTTCTTAGTTCTTTTAAACTACACAACGGATTTCGATACAGTTTTTACTAACGCTTAGGTATTTTCGTCTAAAAGGTTTATGTCTTTAACACGTGTTTATTATAATTATATAAAATAAAGAAAACTAGCTATATTCTAATGAAGTCGTAAAAATCAGTTTTCTGGTGCTTACATTGGTAACGGTAAACTATACCGGCATCATCAGTCTGTAAGAAGGCCACTGCAGGACTATAGGTTTCCTTCCCGAGCAAGGTATAGGCCACCGCGCCAGTTTACCACGTATTGGCGATTTTAAAGTCTGAGAAATCACACAAGAACATTTCTCATGTTCAGGTTTCCCCACGATGTTGTCCTTCACCGTCAGCCGATATTGTTAAATTTGTAATTAGTAAATATATGCATACTTCAAAAAATTCGTTGGTACATACTGGGGTTCGAACCGCTTGACCACTGCGACTTTTAAGCCTTACGAGCTATGTAAAAGTAATGTACTACAAAACTGTACATCATTGAGATGTGTATAAATAAGTCTGTAACAGTATATTATTTTTATTTTTTTCGAACTGACTACGCTATTGACCAAGCGAGGTCTTAACAGCTTCACCGGACTACTAAGGCGAGCGCTTAAGGCACTCAGCCGATTTTATTTTGACAACTACCTCAAGGGTGCGCGGCACACCTCGGCTTTGGCTGTTGCCTGATACATGCAATTCGCGACCTATCTGCGCTAAGCTAAGCTAACTTATCATACATATATGAGTTGTTGAAACATATATGTGTACCAAGCATATATACCTCAACAACCCTTATATATATTTCGATTAATTTTCTAAGAATAATTTATAGATAATATAATCATTTTTATCTTACACATATTATTAAAAAATCATTAATTACTTGCAACGCTATTTCGACCAAAATAGTATTAATGCATATCGAAATAAATATTTCAGTTATGTTACGCATTTAAGGTAAATGAAAATTTCACTCTACAGCATATGATTTCAATAAATATATTTAATTGACAGCCTAATGTTAATATGACCATTGTACGAATAAGGCGGGAAGTGATAGTCAAGGTAATTAACGTTTTACAGAATATCATTACAGGGGGCGCGAGCGGCTCGAGTCACTTGATCGTCTAATTTGAGAATTAATTGCTAAGGCGACAGATATTACCCGGTGATGAAGTTATATAAGAAATGTACAGTACATTTTACGAAATATATCATTTTTGAATGTGCTCTAAGCTTGCATAGACTTTCTCAAGCTGTTAGAACCAAGTACCAATCGAGCGGGGATCAATATACGAGTCGTGACTATCATAAATACGACGATAGACTTATCAAAGTGACTCTTTTTTTCTCGTCTTTCAAGATCAGTTAGTAAATATCCCAGGAGCAAAAAGGTTTGCAAGCTTTTATAATAGTGATGACATGCTATGAATTGTCGATCTCTTAAAAACCTCGTTTTCTATTAAACAGTACTATTGTTTACCATCGATTACCGCTTTACTGTGTTATTATTTAAAAATAAATCTATTAGTGTTTCACGACAAATTGTCGACTCGAAAAAGGTACTGGATGAGTAATAGAAAAATCGCTATCGTAGTAGCCATACATAATTATAAACATTGCATTTCTATATGTAGTCCGGTGAAGCTGTGAAGACCCTGCCGGGTCAATAGCGTAGTCAGTTCGAGAAAAAAAAAATGCATTTCTATATTCTTCGTAGATTTATCGTTCCATCTAACATAGTTTTATTTTTTCATACTAATCTTTATATATAAAAATCAATGTTTGTATGTTTGTCCTCAATGCAGGCCGAAACTACTGATCAGATTGTGATAATAATATTGTAGCGTGTTTTGGGGACTCCCGAGATGGTTCCTAGCATGAAAAATCCATATATGTATATACAAATGTTTTTTTTAATCAATAAAATTGTTTGCCTTCAAGACAGAAAGGGCTTTTTCTTCTTATTGAAACTTTTTACACTACATTTGAAATTGTGTTGACATATTTCAATGAAACATCAGTTATCAGAAGTAATCAATTCCATTTGTATCAATGTCATTATTTAGGTATTTATGTAGTTCTGGCATGGATACTAAGATATAGTGGGATCTAGGGTAATGAAGTTGTTGATCTTATCGCTAAAGAAGCTAGCTATCCAGACTGGATATTTTGATCACTATAAAACTTATGTTCAGGATCTATCCTCTCCAAACATTTGTTTCCATTATGGAATTCAAACTGAAATGTATCCCACCCAATTACAGGGAAATCATATGCTTCCATTCAGAACAGCATTCCTGGTAAGCCATGGCCATATAAGTTTCGTGACTGTGTACTATCTATAGACTGAGGATCTATCTGTAGACGTGTGCTCTCCAGTCCAAAGCTCAGATTCAGGGACAACTTAATATGCGAATCTGGGTTAGATGAAGGCACTCTAGAACACTTTTTTTCCAATTTCCCCAATTTAGTACTTTATTGTATGATATTTTATCTAACAATATACTACGTCCATTTGATTTTAAAAAAGGTACCAAGATGCGTATTTTCTCCTTTTGTCAATACTGTAATCGTATGTATTTTAATAAAATTAAACTTTAATAGTAATTATTATGTAAGTATTTACTTATTTAAGGCATGATGTCTTTAAGTGTTGTGTTTGTCTTTGTGCATCTCAGTGGTCTAATCTGGAAACACAAAATTATGTAATAAAAATGTAATACTAGCTATAAAGTGACTCTTCCATGACTAACTTAACACTGTTAGAATTCGTATATATGAAACTCCAACATTAAAAAGTTGAAGTGTAACTTAGTGAGTTTTTTTAAATATTTTATTGGCAGCAAACGAACATACGGGTCACCTGATGGTAAGTGATCATCGCCGTCCATAGACACCTGCGACACGAGAAGGATCACAGATGCGTTGCCGGCCTTTGAGAAAGGAATAGGCTCGTTTTTTGAAAAAAAGGCAGCTTGTAATGGTCTGGAAACGCTGCCGCTGGGAGTTAATTCCAGAGAACTGTCGTACGCTGAGAAAACAAACGTGAGAAGCGCACAGTGCACGACTTCCAACCATCGACGTCATTTCAGTCCGTGACGAGTCGTTCTGTAACGGAACTCGGCATCAGGTATCAATCCAAACAGTTCTTCAGAGCATTCTCCGTGGTAGATCTTGTAGAGGACGCAAAGCGACGCGACGTCCCTACGAAGCGCCAGAGTGTCTAGCCTTAAGGAGAGCACCTGGTTGCCGATGATTCGAGCCGCTCGAAGTTGGATTCGGTCAAGAGGAAGTAGGTGACATTGAGGTGCTCCGGCCCAGAGGTGGGAACAATATTCCATGTGTGGACGGACTTGCACCTCATAAAGCTAAAGGCGGTGACCCGGTGGGAAGTACAAATAAAAAATACATTAAAAAATTCGTTTACATTTTTTCATACAAAACGGCAATTTCATAGGTAAAGACACCTAATATTATATTTATTTAATCTGTCATAGTATGAAGAGACACTGCGACCATGACCATGTAAAATAGAATTTTTGAAATTTTCTTTGAACTGCTTCAATAGATTTAGAATGTATTGTGTAACAGGGTGACCAAACTACAGATGCATACTCGACGATACTACGAACTAAACTATTAAATAAGAAGATAAGACTATTAGGGTTTATGTAAAAGACTTAATCTTTTAGTAATAAATTTTATTCACTCGTTTTAATTTTTTTTTTAATGTAACACGTCGTACTGGTGACTTTTCATTAGCTGAAAATATAGAAAAACGCCTACTCCCATGCGATATTTATCATCACTGAAAATTTCGACCTATTCTCAAACATTCGAACCTATGTCTACCGATGCACCGTTGGAACACGCTAACTGCTAAGTATTTATCGCTTATAAGGTTCAAGATTTGTTTGATTTTACTGGAATATATCTTATAATTTTGAATTTATTGCCTGACTTATATCAAGAAAATATTAGAATATCGTGCATCAGATATTATTTAAATAATATTATATAATAAGTAACAAAAATCATAATATCCATACTGTTCCTTTATAGTATGATGTTAAATGATAGGCTTCATCATAATGAGATCCATTTACGTGAGTGCTTTGGATTACGCTGAAGTTCAGTTTCCAGTGGTGCGGCTCCTTTGTGAAGGTGCAAGATTCAATCTGGAACTAATTGATATTATTAAGGCATGCAATCTCTTTTGCTTACATTTAAGTATAGATAATTATACATAATAATCTTCACTCTAGACTCCAGTAATGTTAATTATTAGTAATTCTTTTTGTACATTTTGTATAAATTTGACCGCAATAAGGTTTATGTTGTTAGGTAAGATCCCAGTTGTGGTCTACTGTGCTATATCGCATTATGATCTATACGTTTGTTTGTGTTTTTTTTTTATTTAAAAGAACTATTTATGAAAGAAGAAGAAAGAAAGAAATACTTTATTGTTGGAACAACCATACAATTAAATTAAATTACACAAATAATTATGACAGAAAAAAAGAAACATTTTAAAAATGAAAAAATAGGTGTCCAACAATTGGCGAACCCATTCAGCAAAAAATCTGCAATACTGTAAGTAGTACTGCAGCGCTGATTTTCGATGGGAGCCTATATATGATGATAAACGGACGTTAAAGTTAGTACAAAATTTGAGACGAATAAACAAATAACACAGACACACGTAACACGTCAAAGTTGGTCATACTATAGAGAAATAAATGCTGTAACCACAAATTTAGGATTAAACATAACAAATGTAAATGTATACGGAAAAAGATTTAAAAAAAAATAAAAAATACACACCAATAAACAGGGCTTAAAATAAAACTACGTGAATACATTATACGTCACTTAAATTACTGAGTTTGAATTTGCAGTAGATAATGCTTATATGAGAGTTTAAAGCTAAGTTTACTCTTTTTGGATCGACATGGTGGTGGGTTTATGTTATTTGTGTAATTGGGTTTTCTTTTTAAATTATTATTTTTTAATAACGCCGTTATCAATAATAAAATACTTGCATTACAGTTATATCATTATTGTTGAACGCCTAAAAAAACGCGTAATTATTTAATCGAGACAATCTATAATGTAAATAGAGGAAAACAGAACAGTTTAGTATCTTTTTCTTCACAGTTTATCAATAGCTTTTTTTTGTTGAGTAATATTTCGACCACTAAACGAACAATCGTACTCTGGAAAGTGTTTTATGTCCGAGTCTCACGGACTAAAACCCCACGCTAGTCCCATTATATAGCCGCCCCAACGGTCCGCCCGGCGAAAGGTGACCGCCGGGCTCCTACCTATAGAGGGGCACACTGGGTATCACCAGCTGCCCCCTCGTCCATCGTACCTGTGCAATGAGGAGATGGACCCCTGGCCCATCCTCTCAGGTCTGGCTACGGTGGTGGGAGGAGTTGGTGAAAGCGCCGCCTCCTACCGACGGTTCTCCGTTGACGGAGAGGGCCACTCTAAGGATCTACCTCGCGGGCCTTTTCCACCGCCTCCTTCGGCGACATGACCTCCTCGCAGAAGGAGGCCATACCTCGTCAAGCCTATTCTCTGCCGAGCATGGCCGAAACCACACTCGGCAGCAATAAATCCCCTATCCCTACCGCCGCAGCCAGAAAGCGGCGCTGTCCTTCCCGCGCAGCACACTCGGACAGAGCGTGCTGCGCGGTGTCCTCCTCAGCGCCGCACTTATTACATGCGGCTGTCGGCTCCATGCGTGCGACATGCGACATGTACCACCCGAAGCAGCCATGCCTAGTGAGTACCTGTACCATTCTTAGCGTCAGGGAGCCACTCTCCCGATTCATCCACTCCCGCAGGACCGGGCGGACGGCGTCTATGGTATAACGCTCATAGTGTGCTTTCGCCAGGTCCTGTATCCATCTCTCTACAGCCACTTCTCTACGATCCCGCCTTTTAGCTTCAATCTCCCTGGGAACCGGAGGCTCCCCACTATGTTTTATACGTTACGTATACGAGTTTACGGCGGCAAGGACCCCCGCCTCCAGCTCCCAGAGCAGGAAGCCGGTGAGCACAAAGGCTGCCGCCGAGGACACCGTGCAGTATGCCCGGATTGCCCTCAGGGCCACAATACGCTGCGCGTTGCGTAGAGCACGCACAGCGGTGCCCCGTAGGCGGCCATCGCCCGTACGACTCCCATGGAGAGTCTAGTTCGCATAACGCCTAAGCAGATATGATAAAATGCTGTAATAATTAATATATAGTAAGATAATTAAAACGAAAAAGAAGTTGAAATCAAACAAATATCAATTAACATAATTCTATAACATGGTTTGGTACGGCTTTCCTTTCCAAGTCGTGTGAAATTTTAATCAAAATTTGCAAACTTCAGTGTCTAATTTTTATTTTGGCTAAAAAAATTAAAAAATAAATAATAAAAATATACAAAAAAAATTAATTGATTTTTATCGTTTCTAAGTTCCTTATCTCTTATAACTTTAAGTTCAGTTCTTTCTTTTTGTAGTTGTCACTTTTGATTTAAACTTGAATTTTTTAGGTTTAATTCTAATTATGTATACATGTATATCACCATATTAAAAAGTATTGTCAACTTAGATAAGGTCTCTTTATCTTGTTCGAAGGTTCACTTGTAACTTAATAATAAAAAAATCGATAATGCCCAAACACAGTACAAATATTTAAATTTATTTTACAAACGTTTTTATGTGATGAATTGAATATAAAAGCAAATAAAAACGCAGCAATGTAGTTTGACATGGCGTATCTACCAGACCGGATAATGTGAATTAAGCTCCGATCTCTACTTTGTGCCGGATCACACGGTCTGCGATGTTTGTCACAGCGGAGCCCGGGCCCCTCTGCTCTGGTGTTTGGATTTTAATTGAATTTTTAAAGGTCATTGATTGTCACTAACCCGCCGCGTCGAATGGTTTTTATGAACATGAAAAACATACTCAGGTAGTATATATAGCGTCTGGTAGAATTTGATAGATTCTAAAGGTTGTAATTATTTCGCGTATTTCGTTCGTTGTTAATTATCCTTATAACTATAAATATGGAGTTTGTGAAGTATTATCCGATGCGAAATATACATAAGAGTTGTTGAGATATGTGTTCTTGGTACACATATATGTTTCAAAGTACTCATATATGTATGAGTATTTAGTTTAGCTTAGGTTAGCTCAGATAGGTCGCGAATTGCATGTATCAGGCAACAGCCCAAGCCGAGGTATGCCGTGCACCCTTGAGCTAGTTGTCAAATAAAATCGGCTAAATGCCTTAAGCGCTCGCCTTAGTAGTACGGTGAAGCTGTTAAGACCTTGCTAGGTCAATAGTGCAGACGGTTCGAAAAAAAATGAGTTTGTTAAGTGTTTTATTTATATTTGAAACTAGCTGTATCCGCATATCCGGACGCGTTTTTTTAAATCGTATTAAAGAATTATAGAATTGTGAGACTATGTACAATTACAGAAACGCTCTTTAAAGACAATTGTAAGTACGACGCGCACGCCACTAAAAGTAACATGTAACGTGTACAGTAGATATATAAATACAAAAAGCATGGCAAATGAGGTTTGTCATCAGCAACACATTTGGAATCTTAACCCACCATATAACCACCTCAGTGCTCACTTACACTGTATAAGGAACTAACGAAACAATAACTTAAATTATTATTATTAAGATTTACATTTACATTATATTTAATATACATTGCCATTATTATAATTAAGATTTTGTGACAATACAAAAAATAAACGCTTGTCTGTTCCGCAAGAAATTGTATTATAGAACACATTACGTAATACGTTTATAATCTAAGATCTTTTTAGGAAGACCTCTATATCATTAATGTTATTAATAATTATAATGTCGAATTGTAAACAATACGCTGATAATTATTTATCTTATTAAAAATAAAGCATGAGTTGAAATCTTGCTAAATTTCATGCAGACAAAGTCACGGGTAACAGCTAGTCTAAAATAGAATAACCTCAATTACTTTTTATTAGGTTCGCTATCTACCAGTGAAAGTCCCGTGAAAATTGATGTAACCGTTTTGGTGACAGCACAGCAGGCGAAGCCACGGTTAACAGCTAGTCTATATTAAAATAAATTAAATTACTTGAAATAATGTCCGCTATCTGCTGGTGAAAGTTTGGAGAAAATCGGTCCAATCGTTTTGGAGATAGCATTGCAGACGAAGCCGCGGTTAATACCTAGTCTAATAAGTCTAAGAAGTAGAGAAGTAAGAAGAGTAGAGTAAGAAACCCGCTTTAATTTCAGCTATGTGTCAGTGAAACTCCTGTCAAAATCGGCCTAGCCGTTTCGGAGAGTACCCGGAACAAACAAACAGACAGACCGACAAAAATTTTAAAAATTGCATTTTTGTTATCAGTAGCGTGTATACTTTCGTACCCAATTAGTAAAAAAATTTTATTTTGATATTACATACAGACACTTAATTTTTATTATATGTATATATATATAGAATAGACACTCAATAAAACAAAATCTATATATATATAAATAAAACTGAAGACCTCGAAACAGCTGATTTGTTTTAGACGTAGTACTGAACGATAGATGGTTCTTCCAAGTATTTCTGGACTGTATATAATTACCCTTTTACTTGAGAGTTAAATAGAATTGTTAAATTTCAAAAGAGGTAAGTTAAATTCGTAAAGAGTTAAGCAATAATGACAAAACAAACGACAGTCTGGGCATTTCACGTGAAGCTGACAACGAAAAAACGATAATGTTCAGAAATTCCTTCATTCAAAAATTAGACTTCTAGTAAGTATGTATGTAAATACACAAAACATTTTTCTGTCATGTTTGTTTGTCAAGTTATGGGTTTCCAAAAACAGTAATGTTTGAAATTTGGATTTTTTGAAAGTAATTATTCGAATGGAACAAATTCACACTAAAATATGAAACACAGCGATTTATATATAAAAATTAATTACTCTTTTTCAAACTACAGAGAAACATGACAAAATACTTTGTTTTAATGTAGAAAAACGCAAGTAAAACTTTCAAATGGAAATTTTTGTAACTTTGCATACCTTGTATATCAAAACTTAGCTTATGATACATATAAAATATGTGAACTTTTAAAACGCGATCTGCATTGGTCTCCTTAAGTTAAATCGATTAATGTACACATATATCAAACTGCGTTGAGGTCTGGCGCTTACCTAAGTTTAGTTGCCAGATATCGCATTAAAATGCCTCGATATTATCATGTATCGGCGTTCTTTAAGCATATGTAGCTTACAATGATTTAGGTAAATATTATTGAAATAAATAAATAAGTGTATATTCGAATAGAAATATTAGAATAATGTAGTAATAAACAAAAATGTTAATATAAACGAATTACAGAACTATACCTTTAATTCAATTTTGTGCTTCACGTGAAATGCCCTAGTCCAGAAAAATGTCGTAGTTCACAAGATAAAGGAAAACAATGTTCACGGGTGTCACCTAGTAGTTTAATAAAAACAGAAATGTACATTGAAGTAAGCAATTCGGTCTGTGTGTACGTTGTTACATAGGTTGATAAATTACTGAGATCGGGACTATCCCTACGGAATACGAAGCGGGTGAAGAATTTTAATTCACCCTCGTTAGAGAATTGTTTCGGGACGCACCCTGTATCTTGTTACCTAATGTAAAGTTGATAATCCACCAGGCATTTGTGAAAAACGGGCTGGAGTATATAACATTCTTTAGCTAAGAAACAGAAGGACGTAAGCTAAAACTTAATCTATTTAGGAAGTACACAGAAAAATAAATACACTTTTTTTCACTTATTTTCTTCCAACATGAAGGATAAATTGAATATTATATATATCACATCCTTCCTACATTATTGCAACACGTATAGAGTCATGCGGGTCGAGTGGTTTGACCGGTGGAATATCAATCCGATGTGCTCAGGTTAGAACCTCGGTATGTACGAACGAATTTTTGAGAATCCGTGTACATTTACCAATTTTTATTGGTTATACTATGGTCTGACGGTGATAGAAAATAAAATGAACCCTGAACCTGAGAAATGTTCTTGTAGTACTACTGTATGTGGGAAAATATATAACTGTAGAGAGTTGGAAATCGCTAATACACCGTGGGCTGGAGTGGTGATTACGTACATACCTTTCAGGAAGAAGCTTGATAATGATGATCCTTCCTGGAATAAAAACACAAGTAAAACTGTTATTGACTTTTTTATTATGTTTATTGATTAAGTGTAAGAAGTGCTTTTTTTTACAAACTCTTAATACATAAATCGCCGATAAAGAAATTGAAATAAATCTATACTATAATAAAACTGTAACAAAGCCAAACCTGTACATTAAATATTTTTTGAAAAGTTTGATCGAGGTAGACTTTGTTATCGATATAGAAGCCAAAAATAATCCTTTTCCAATTTTTGTCTGTCTGTCCCTGTGAACACGCATCACTCTGAAAGTACTGAACCGATTTTGACGAAACTTGGCACAATGATAACTAATATTACAAGGTTACATCTATCAGGATCTTTATCGCATAAAACGCAAGGAATTTTCCAGCGTACATTTTAGATTTTTGTGAAAACAGTTGTTGCGGCTGTCTAGGCATATTAAGTAATAAAAGACGTTTCAATCAGTTTTAAAAATGTTTGTCTGTCTGTTGTATGAACACGAATCAATGAAAAAGTACTAGATTCACAGTAAAACCTCACCAAGAAAATCATAAAGCATATCCGCGGGTATAACTAAGTCTTTGTTTCATTAAAATCGGTACAATCTATCAAAAGTTATTGTAATTTGAATGACGGCTCCAGTTAAGTACGAGAGAAGACTATACTAATATTATAAAGCTAGAGGGTGTGTTTGGTTGAAGGCACTAAACCCAGGAACTATTGGTGCGATTTAAAAAATTCTCCCAGTGTTAGATAAGTCCTTTATCAAGGAAGGCTATAGGTTATATGTCATTACGTTAAGACCAATAGGAGCGGAACACCAATGAAGAATGTTTCAAAATCATGGTGATTTTTTCCTTTTGAGAACTTCCGCTGCGTGTTAGTGTTATCTCAAAGTAATTATTCCAAACGGACGAAGTCGCGGGCACAAGCTAGTCCTTACTAATATTATAAATTAGAATGTCACTTTGTTTGTTACACTTTCTCGCCGTCACTACTGATCATCATGTAATTTTGTGCACATGTTGTAAGAGGTACAGAACAGGGTACCTGTCACGTAGAAAAAAGTACTGCTTCCGTATAAATTAAAATAAAAAGTCCGTAAATAGGTCAAATCTACGTTAATGCGAGTAAAGCCGTGAGCAGAATCTAGTAAAGTAATAAAATAATGTACATAGTTTGCGACTTCTTTTATTGCCTTTAGCTGCTTACAGGTTATTCTTAGGAATGCAAATTAATTTTTACAGCAGCATTTTCACGCTCTCGTAATATTGACTTTTTCACTCACGGCTTTATTAAAAGAAGGATTCTATTAGTGTTCTAATTTGGGTATAAAAATGTGTCAATCTTGATGATAAACATACTTTAAGAACGTTAACTGAGGAAAAAAGTATAGCTGTCGTCAAACCAGTCTAGATTTATGCAATCACAAGCTAAATTAATGATTATGAAATAATATATCTGTTATTGGAATATGACAAACAGCGAATAATAACTTATAAGGATATATGAATTGTAATTTACGTTATAAAACTAAGATTATAACAAAATTTAAAACCTGATGAATGTTCTTGTCCAAGTGTATCGTCGCCCTTATTGCAAAAATGTCAACCGAATTGTACGCAACACTGTTGTCCGGGAATGGGAATTCTTTAGGTGGTTTAGTTCGAAGGATGTCTAGTATATATACTAAGAACAGAGATAAAAAAAATGCTGGTACGTCTTTCAGAATTTAACCAAATAGTTTGGTTCCAAAATAAAAAGAATTTATTTTTGCATTGTAAGAAGGAAATTTTCATAATTATTCACAATATCTTCTATCTGTTAATTTGTGTTTTAATACGTCTATTTAATATACAAAAAAAAATATCTTTCAACTTCATAATATATTAACTTTTTAGAGCCCATAGATCACGGATTCTACACACCCGTTCTTACTATTCGTACCTTTGGCAATATCGTCATACGAAAGTAACAATTTTATTAAAATTATAAAACTAAAATCTTGTTCTAGTTTTTTCAATTTACTGACGCTATTGGCCTGATGGGCCTTCACAGCTTCGCCAGACTAATGGAGCGAGCGCTTATGACGATCAGCAGCTTGGCCACAAGCTCAAGAGTACACAAGTGGCGGAACCTATAGTTAGGCCTAACCTATACTTACCTTGGAGAACTAAAATCGAGTATTATATAAAGACTAAGTGTGTGAGTTTGCACTTGTGTAGGAGGTAATTTGTGAAACCAATAAAATAGTTAAAATTCTAGAAAGTCATATCCAGACTTATCATGATCATGCACAGCTCTTCTTGACCCACTGCAGGGCATAATCCTCCTCGGTTTTATGCTATTCTTTTCTATTCTGTGTCAGTGTTGTCTAGGTATTTCCTACAAGATATATGGTGTCGTCGACCTCATATCATATTGTCAGTTATACTTATAGTTTTAGGCAATGTTTTATTGTTTTTATGATTTGTATTGCAAATAATACGTACGAGGACGCAGTGGATTCCAGTTTAATAAAATCATATGTCATTAATTACTAAAACAAAGTTTATCTAAAACCCAATATAATGCTGTATACACTCTATCTTGCTTAACATTAACTACGAAGAAGGGAAGTAAATCCTTTAGACGGTTTTTTCGATCTGTGAAAATTTATTCACGCCAGGAATGGGTGAATTCGGTATCCCAAACGGTTTGACTAATGCGTTCTGAATTCTGATGTGTTACTTAGCATTGCCTAATGTTTTAGTAAAGTTTTTCTTTCATTATAATAGTTTAAACTATTGAATAATGTTTAAATAATGCTTGGGCCGTGCAAAGATAAGAATACAATGAATACAAAGCGTAGCAGTAAATCAATAAACGAATTGTTAAAATGAAGACCACTAAGAATATTGATAGGTACTGATAGACATTTGTTTTGTTGCAGATAAATGTAGTTACTACAAGCTGTGCCCGTGACTTCGTCCGCGTGGAACCTTATTTAAAAAACAGTTATTAATAAAATCAGCTGAATGTATTGTCCATTTACTTATTTACTTTTCTCTCGTACTTAATTCGCGTCGTCATTTTTAGAATAACTTTTGATAAAGTGAACCGATTTTAATTAAATAACGACTGAATATTACTCGAGGATATACTATATGATTCTCTTGAACAGGTTATACCGTGAACGCAGTACTTTATTAGTGATGTGTGTTCAAACAGACAGACAGACATTTCTAATAGTGATTGTAATGTATTTTATTATAATACTTATTCCAAGACACCTGCAAACAATTTTTATAACAAAAATCTAAAAACTACAGATACGTTATATAGATTTACAATCTTAATATATGTATAGATATGAGATAGATAAATTAATTTCAGATAATAATGACAAACTAAAGGCATCAGTTAAGATAATTATTATTCCCTTAATTGCAAAAATTGCTCAATTTGTTACAAGAAATGTGGTAGACATTGTTAAAATACAGAGATCTGAAATAATCTTTTAATTGGCAAATGTATTTTTTTATTTAACAGTTTTACATTTTATAGCACATTTAATCTCCTAATCAAAATGATATCTTTGATCGAGATATTAGCATGTATATTGCATGTATTTTTTTATTTAACAGTTTTACATTTTATAGCACATTTAATCTCCTAATCAAAATGATATCTTTGATCGAGATATTAGCATGTATATTGCATCAAATCACATGGAGATCACGGGAGGGCAATTAAGATCGCTCGAGGCTCCCTTAGATTACGACTTATATAGGGAGGGTTAGAGAGATAAAAAAATACCATCTCCTGGTACATAGGTGGGTGAAATCCGTTTTCTACTTTATTTACGTTTCAACCAAAAATAAAATATAGTCGTAATCTTGACTATACGTTAAATCAAATTCAGAACCTTTCTTGTTAAAAAAAACTGTTGACGGTTAATTATATTTCAGACAGATGTATCTGATAAGCATTTACGATATTAGACGTTAATGGTTGTTATTAGAATCTAACTAGTCTGGCCATAAATACTATTACATAAAAACTTTTCTTTTTTTCAACTTTTTAATTATTTTCAATTTGTAACACGTATATTATATTTTTTTTCGATTTTGCGCCATTTGACATATTTTTTCGTGTTCATTATCAAATTACAACATGGTATGGGGTGTTAAAGAAAACAGGATTGCAGTGATCGCCTTGCACAAAGTGGGTATGGAGCCGTCGGTCACATTCCAGACACTTCAAAAGCTTGGTATCAGCCGTATGTTCATATATCGTACTATCAACAGATATAACAACACTTCCTCTGTCGAAGACCGGAAAAGATCAGGGCGGCCGCGTGCTGTTAGAATTACAAAGGCTGTTAATGCTGTTAAAGTCGGAATTCGTGGAAACCCCATTAGGAAGCAAAAAATTTTATCGCGAGAAATGAAGATGCCCGCTAGGACTCTGTCGCGTATTATAAAATAAGACCTGAAGCTCGGTGCATGTCGTTGATATACAAGACATGCCCTAAATCAATCTTTACAATTAAAGAGAGTGGATTGATTAAAATGCCTTCTATCGCGATACGCATGTGAAAGGAACAGAAATATCCTCTTTCCGATGAAAAAAATTTCACTATTGAAGAAAACTACAATAAGCAAAATGATAAAGTGTACGCTGACAGTTCTAAAGAAGCTGCTCAAGTGGTTGGAAAGGTAAAACGTGGTCATCATCCTGCCTCATTGATGGTTTGGTGGGGTTTGTCATCTTAGACTTCCTCGCCATTTAATAAGCATACAGACCCTTCTAACAAGTATAGACACAAGTAATCCGGGTTAAATACGATAAAGATCTTAAATAAGTCCAATAACTTTAATATGATGACACAAAAGCGTAACACGTTCATAAACTGACAATTTCCGGACATAATCACACGACAATGCACCACGTCCATCAAACTTTGGAAGGGTACTCAAATCCTAATCGACTCAACTAAAAGGGCGGTTATCATTGTACTAGCAGCTTCCTTTCCCGCGGGATCGTTACTGTCGAGTGACAAGTCCCCTAGTCATTCAGTGCCGGCTAACGAGGAAGCACTCCGCAAAACATATTTCCAACGATGGACCGGTTGCCTTATAAATGATGGCAAACGAAAAAAATTGGGAAGAAAATCGTTATTAAAGTATTTTATTGTGAAAATGGCAATCCCTAAAAGGGAGGACAGTCGGGACAAAAATGTCCTAAACTCAATAGTTATGTGGTGCTGTTGTGGTTTCTTTTTTATTTTGTGCGGTTACGGGTTGTACCGGCAGCATTGTTTAGAGCAGAGAGTGATTGTGCTTGAAGAGGCTTTGAAGGAGTTGAAAAGAATAGTTCCACAAGAACCGGTAAGAGTGACACATACGGAGCTGCTGAGAAGAGAGATAAGAGATGTCGACTGCAATTGTCCACCAGGTAAGTAACTTTTATAAGAAAAATCTAGGTTCGACTGTTATTTACTTTTCGGAGATATTTTAATTTACGTCTTTAAATTGTACTAGAACATGGTTGTGTCAAAAGAAATGGAAAATGTATTTATATGGACTATGAAGGTATGTTGATTTGCATCTATTTCTTTAAGTTCATACAGATTTGATGTCAAATACGCTTTATATCGTATACCTATTAAAAGACGTTGGAGTATTGTTCGCACCTCTGGGACGGTTCCGCCAAATACCTACTAGATACCCTGGACAGGTTGCAGAGACGGACTGTCCGCATTGTTAATGATTCAGACATTACACAATTTATAGAGCCGCTTCAGTTGCGCAGAGACATTGCCTCTCTGAGCGTGTTCTACCGTCTGTATCATGGCGAGTGTTCTGAAGAGCTATTCAATTTAATACCTTCCTCTCCTTTTCATACCCGAACCACGTGTGCTGGGCTACGGAGCCATAGTTTTACTAAACTAAAAAATAAAAAGTTCGCAACTTCTTATCTCTGCCGTACCGTCAAGCTGTGGAACAATCTCCCGGCCAGTGTGTTCCCTCCTTCCTATAATATGGGGTCCTTCAAGCGTAACGTGAAGAGACATTTATGCAAGCCGGCATGACAGCGGCGACCGGTGAGGGATAGTGTTTCTCTCGGTGGTCGCCATTGTTTTTAGATTATACTGTGCTCACCATCAGGCACAGTAAAGTCACTTTGCCGTGCTACGATAAAAAAAAAATATATATATATCTAAAACCCAATATAATGCTGTATACACTTTATCTTGCTTAACATTAACTACGAAGAAGGGAAGTAAATCCTTTAGACGGTTTTTTCGATCTGTGAAAATGTATTCACGCCAGGAATGGGTGAATTCGGTATCCCAAACGGTTTGACTAATGCCTTCTGAATTCTGATGTGTTACTTAGCATTGCCTAATGTTTTAGTAAAGTTTTTCTTTCATTATAATAGTTTAAGGTAAAATACGTGTAGTAATAGAAAATACTAATAACTATATTAAATAATGTTTGAGTAGTGCAAAGTTAAGAATACAATTAATACAAATCGTAGCAGTAAATCAATAAACGAATTGTTAAAATGAAGACCACTAAGAATATTGATGAATACTAATAGACATTTGTTTTTTTGCAGATAAAGGTAGTTACTACAAGCTGTGCCTGTAATTTCGTCCGCGTGGAACCGTATTTAAATTGAAAAAAATAAACCGTCTTCGATGTGAAAAACTAATAAGGCACTAAAAAGCGAAAACTAACTGAATTATTAAATTAACCAAATTGAATAAAAAATATTGATATTCCCTCTACCGAATAATATATTTAAAGTCAATACCAACCTAAATTCATATCATCTACATACAAAGTTTTGGTCTACTCTCGTGCCCCATGATGTATATCTGTAGAGTATACATATTTTATTACCTGTAACAAATTTGAAATGTAGGTTGGGATCGACTTCAAATATATTATTAGGTAGCGCGAATATCAATATTTTTTATTTAACTTGGTTAATTTAATAATTCTGTTATTTTTCGCTTTTTAGTACCTTATTAGTTTTTCACATCGAAGGCGGTTTATTTTAATTGTAAAATAAAAATATTTTTCCATTTTTAGTGTATATAAATATGTCTGGTTTCTAATGGGTATAATGAATCGGTTCCAATTTCACAAAAATAAGTAGAGGCGAAGTTGGTGAAAATCAAATAAACGATATTTCACCCCCTTAAGGGTTGAATATTTTCTTCAGATTTATATGGGACCACTTCTGAATATAACCAATTCAAAATATATATATATATTAAAATAGGTTCATAATTGACGGAGATATCGATTAACATACATATAAAAAACATACAATCGAACGTAGTAACCTCCTCCTTTTTCAAAGTCAGTTAAAAACATTTATTAATAAAATCATCCGAATGTATTAAGTCCATCTACTTATTTACTTTCTCTGGTACTTAAGTCGCATCATCAATTAATTTACAATAACTTTTGATAGAGTGAACCGATAATTATATTATATTATAATTAAATAACAACTAAATATGACTCGAGGATATATTTTATGATTCTCTTGGACAGGTTATACCGTGACCGCAGTACTAATAAAGTACTATATATATAAGTGATGCGTGTTCAAACAGACAGACAGACATTTCTAAAAATGATTTAATATATTTTATTACTTATTCCAAGATACCTGCAAACAATTTTTATAACAAAAATCTAAAAACTACAGATACGTTATATAGATTTACATTCTTATTATATGTATAGATATGAGATTGATAAATTAATTTCAGATAAAAATGACAAACTAAAAGCATCAGTTAAGATAATTCTTATTTCCTCAATAGCAAAAATTGCTCAATTTGTTACAAGAAATGTGGTAGGCAATGTTAAAATACAGAGATCTGAAATAATATTGTAATTGTCAAATGTAATTTTTTAATTTAACATTTATTCATTTTATAACACATTTAATCTCCTAATCAAAATGATATCTTGGATCGAGATATTAGCATGTATATTGCATCAAATCACATGGAGATCACGGGAGGGCAATTAAGATCGCTCGAGGCTCCCTTAGATTACGACTTATATAGGGAGGGTTAGAGAGATAAAAAAATACCATCTCCTGGTACATAGGTGGGTGAAATCCGTTTTCTACTTTATTTACGTTTCAACCAAAAATAAAATATAGTCGTAATCTTGACTATACGTTAAATCAAATTCAGAACCTTTCTTGTTAAAAAAAACTGTTGACGGTTAATTATATTTCAGACAGATGTATCTGATAATCATTTACGATATTGGACGTTAATGGTTGTTATTAGAATCTAACTAGTCTGGCCATAAATACTATTACATAAAAACTTTTCTTTTTTTCAACTTTTTAATTATTTTCAATTTGTAACACGTATATTATATTTTTTTTCGATTTTGCGCCATTTGACATATTTTTTCGTGTTCATTATCAAATTACAACATGGTATGGGGTGTTAAAGAAAACAGGATTGCAGTGATCGCCTTGCACAAAGTGGGTATGGAGCCGTCGGTCACATTCCAGACACTTCAAAAGCTTGGTATCAGCCGTATGTTCATATATCGTACTATCAACAGATACAACAACACTTCCTCTGTCGAAGACCGGAAAAGATCAGGGCAGCCGCGTGCTGTTAGAACTACAAAGGCTGTTAATGCTGTTAAAGTCGGAATTCGTGGAAACCCCATTAGGAAGCAAAAAATGAAAATTCCCGCTAGGACTCTGTCGCGTATTATAGAACAAGACCTGAAGCTCGGTGCTTGTCGTCGATATACAGGACATGCCCTAAATCAATCTTTACAATTAAAGAGAGTGGATTGATTAAAATGCCTTCTATCGCGATACGCATGTGAAAGGAACAGAAATATCCTCTTTACCGATGAAAAAAATTTCACTATTGAAGAAAACTACAATAAGCAAAATGATAAAGTGTACGCTCACAGTTCTAAAGAAGCTGCTCAAGTGGGTGGAAAGGTAAAACGTGGTCATCGTCCTGCCTCATTGATGGTTTGGTAGGGTTTGTCATCTTAGACTTCCTCGCCATTTAATAAGCATACAGACCCTTCTAACAAGTATAGACACAAGTAATCCGGGTTAAATACGATAAAGATCTTAAATAAGTCCAATAACTTTAATATGATGACACAAAAGCGTAACACGTTCATAAACTGACAATTTCCGGACATAATCACACGACAATGCACCACGTCCATCAAACTTTGGAAGGGTACTCAAATCCTAATCGACACAACTAAAAGGGCGGTTATCATTGTACTAGCAGCTTCCTTTCCCGCGGGATCGTTACTGTCGAGTGACAAGTCCCCTAGTCATTCAGTGCCGGCTAACGAGGAAGCACTCCGCAAAACATATTTCCAACGATGGACCGGTTGCCTTATAAATGATGGCAAACGAAAAAAATTGGGAAGAAAATCGTTATTAAAGTATTTTATTGTGAAAATGGCAATCCCTAAAAGGGAGGACAGTCGGGACAAAAATGTCCTAAACTCAATAGTTATGTGGTGCTGTTGTGGTTTCTTTTTTATTTTGTGCGGTTACGGGTTGTACCGGCAGCATTGTTTAGAGCAGAGAGTGATTGTGCTTGAAGAGGCTTTGAAGGAGTTGAAAAGAATAGTTCCACAAGAACCGGTAAGAGTGACACATACGGAGCTGCTGAGAAGAGAGATAAGAGATGTCGACTGCAATTGTCCACCAGGTAAGTAACTTTTATAAGAAAAATCTAGGTTCGACTGTTATTTACTTTTCGGAGATATTTTAATTTACGTCTTTAAATTGTACTAGAACATGGTTGTGTCAAAAGAAATGGAAAATGTATTTATATGGACTATGAAGGTATGTTGATTTGCATCTATTTCTTTAAGTTCATACAGATTTGATGTCAAATACGCTTTATATCGTATACCTATTAAAAGACGTTATAGTTCAGATACTTGTGGTATTTATGTTAATTAGTCCAATAGTTTCCAATAGTAATATTTATATTTTAATATTTCATTATGATTTTGCTATCACTCTCGATGCTTTTCTTCTTGTAGTCAGAATACTTTAACAAGTCGTAACTCGAAGCCATGAACCATTTTATCATGCTGTAACTAAACCTAATTATAAGTAGGAATTATACAGTAAATGGGCATCATGATTTCTGCGACCTTATATAGACATTTACTACATAAAAACAAACATAATTATGTAATATTAATAAATACTAATATCGCATACAAACACCATATTATGTTCTCATCAAATTACGTTTCATTTTCATCTGAGATACAAAGAAGCAAGCCACAGGGCACAAATGCCTACCGGCACATTGTACGACCATTTTACAATATCCGCTTATAAACCCAATTGGGACACTCTCATCTGCCGTTCAAATATAAACTCTTATGACCATTAAATAAAGGCTATATTGTCTTTTATCGAAGTAAATTCTCTCAAGCCATCTCAAGATAAATTTGTAATGCGCGCTATTGTCGTATCCATTAGAAGTAATGGTTCAGTAAGAAGTATTGAAAACGTTCTTTCAGGGCCCACAAATCATGAGTTTAATATGATATGATGCATGGGAGACCGTGCGAAGGGACGTTGGCCTTTCACCGAATATTAAATATGGTCGTTTAAAATGTTTTTCTATTATTTTATATCCAGTATATTTGTTCCTTTACTGATAGACTTAGCAGTAAACAATGAAACAACATCGATAATATCAGAAGTAAAGGAACAAATATACTGGATATAAAATAATAGAAAAACATTTTAAACGAGTCTGTTCGCGATAAACTCAAAAATTATTGAATGAATTCTTAAGCGGTTTTTATCAGTGGATAAAGTGATTCACGAGGAACGTTTTGGTATATAATTTGTCAAGATTTTTTTTATGATTAGGGCGGAACAACGCCTATCGGACCCCCTAGTATATATATATATAGACTCTATATAAGTGCAATCTTAATTATAGGTGCTTACTACGTATTATATGCGTAACTTAATGAAATGGTTAAAATAAAAAAAGAAAAAAAAACAAATTTTCATTTTCTTGTTATCTTAAATTTCTTTATATTTGCGGAGACTATTTGTGAATATGTCTAGATCTGAGGTTTTAGATTTGGAATTATAAAGCGATATCATTTTATTAATCGAGAGCAAAGGTCCAAAATTATTTGGAAATAACTCGTAGCGAAAATATTAAAACGTGACGCTCTAGGCAACTTCAAAGGTTTCTATATTAAACAAAATTCTACTACATTAATGATATAAATCTAATAGAACCTTGTCGTTCTTGTCAACTATGTAAAATATATTGAGCAACAACTCTGTGTTAAAATTTGCTAATAAGGCCGATGCGAAAAATACTTAATTCTATAAATGTGATAGGCTTTTCATTGAAGCATTACGTCATGCAGGCGAGGAATATAAAATGTCGTCATGCTATGATTTCAACACAATATTTACTTGCGTCGAAACTTAGAATAATAACGCATTCTAAGCGTCGAAATGATAATTGTAAAAGTAGAGTTTTCAACGATTGAAACCAATTCTGAGCACTTTATCACTGAACTAGCTAACCCGCGCAACTTCGTCTGCGTAAAATCAGTTATACCAGTTTCTATTGTATTTCCAAACTCGAAAAATCTTAAAAACCTAGAACCCGACTGTAGCGACACCAACCGTTTTAAATTGTGTAACCAAACAGTTCAGCGACCCACTCAAACACATAATGTTTTCCTAGTACCCTCTAGATAGCTTCTGTGCCACTCACTCGCCCCACCTACTATTCTCATAGGCCCAGCGGCAGCGATAACGCAATAATTTTACCAACTTGTAGTTTTTATTTCGCATTATCTTCTGGCCAACTTTATCAATTAACATGCAGTACAAAATAAACATTATCTCCATGAAATCTCCATTTTTATTTAGCTATTTGTTTTTGTAAGTGGACTTTTTTGTAAAGCTAAAGGTAATGAATATTTTTGCTACAAATTTAATCGTTTGTTTCAAACCATTTAAGCGGCGTATTTAAGCAAACCATTGTTGCCAATTTTAATTACATTTATTGTGATTAATATAAATATTTGCCAAAATAATAAGTTAGCACGGAGAGGATTGCAGTGATCGCCTTGCACAAAGTGGGTATGGAGCCGTCGGTCATATTCCAGACACTTCAAAAGCTTGGTATCAGCCGTATGTTCATATATCGTACTATCAACAGATACAACAACACTTCCTCTGTCGAAGACCGGAAAAGATCAGGGCAGCCGCGTGCTGTTAGAACTACAAAGGCTGTTAATGCTGTTAAAGTCGGAATTCGTGGAAACCCCATTAGGAAGCAAAAAATGAAAATTCCCGCTAGGACTCTGTCGCGTATTATAGAACAAGACCTGAAGCTCGGTGCTTGTCGTCGATATACAGGACATGCCCTAAATCAATCTTTACAATTAAAGAGAGTGGATTGATTAAAATGCCTTCTATCGCGATACGCATGTGAAAGGAACAGAAATATCCTCTTTACCGATGAAAAAAATTTCACTATTGAAGAAAACTACAATAAGCAAAATGATAAAGTGTACGCTCACAGTTCTAAAGAAGCTGCTCAAGTGGGTGGAAAGGTAAAACGTGGTCATCGTCCTGCCTCATTGATGGTTTGGTAGGGTTTGTCATCTTAGACTTCCTCGCCATTTAATAAGCATACAGACCCTTCTAACAAGTATAGACACAAGTAATCCGGGTTAAATACGATAAAGATCTTAAATAAGTCCAATAACTTTAATATGATGACACAAAAGCGTAACACGTTCATAAACTGACAATTTCCGGACATAATCACACGACAATGCACCACGTCCATCAAACTTTGGAAGGGTACTCAAATCCTAATCGACACAACTAAAAGGGCGGTTATCATTGTACTAGCAGCTTCCTTTCCCGCGGGATCGTTACTGTCGAGTGACAAGTCCCCTAGTCATTCAGTGCCGGCTAACGAGGAAGCACTCCGCAAAACATATTTCCAACGATGGACCGGTTGCCTTATAAATGATGGCAAACGAAAAAAATTGGGAAGAAAATCGTTATTAAAGTATTTTATTGTGAAAATGGCAATCCCTAAAAGGGAGGACAGTCGGGACAAAAATGTCCTAAACTCAATAGTTATGTGGTGCTGTTGTGGTTTCTTTTTTATTTTGTGCGGTTACGGGTTGTACCGGCAGCATTGTTTAGAGCAGAGAGTGATTGTGCTTGAAGAGGCTTTGAAGGAGTTGAAAAGAATAGTTCCACAAGAACCGGTAAGAGTGACACATACGGAGCTGCTGAGAAGAGAGATAAGAGATGTCGACTGCAATTGTCCACCAGGTAAGTAACTTTTATAAGAAAAATCTAGGTTCGACTGTTATTTACTTTTCGGAGATATTTTAATTTACGTCTTTAAATTGTACTAGAACATGGTTGTGTCAAAAGAAATGGAAAATGTATTTATATGGACTATGAAGGTATGTTGATTTGCATCTATTTCTTTAAGTTCATACAGATTTGATGTCAAATACGCTTTATATCGTATACCTATTAAAAGACGTTATAGTTCAGATACTTGTGGTATTTATGTTAATTAGTCCAATAGTTTCCAATAGTAATATTTATATTTTAATATTTCATTATGATTTTGCTATCACTCTCGATGCTTTTCTTCTTGTAGTCAGAATACTTTAACAAGTCGTAACTCGAAGCCATGAACCATTTTATCATGCTGTAACTAAACCTAATTATAAGTAGGAATTATACAGTAAATGGGCATCATGATTTCTGCGACCTTATATAGACATTTACTACATAAAAACAAACATAATTATGTAATATTAATAAATACTAATATCGCATACAAACACCATATTATGTTCTCATCAAATTACGTTTCATTTTCATCTGAGATACAAAGAAGCAAGCCACAGGGCACAAATGCCTACCGGCACATTGTACGACCATTTTACAATATCCGCTTATAAACCCAATTGGGACACTCTCATCTGCCGTTCAAATATAAACTCTTATGACCATTAAATAAAGGCTATATTGTCTTTTATCGAAGTAAATTCTCTCAAGCCATCTCAAGATAAATTTGTAATGCGCGCTATTGTCGTATCCATTAGAAGTAATGGTTCAGTAAGAAGTATTGAAAACGTTCTTTCAGGGCCCACAAATCATGAGTTTAATATGATATGATGCATGGGAGACCGTGCGAAGGGACGTTGGCCTTTCACCGAATATTAAATATGGTCGTTTAAAATGTTTTTCTATTATTTTATATCCAGTATATTTGTTCCTTTACTTCTGATATTATCGATGTTGTTTCATTGTTTACTGCTAAGTCTATCGCTTTTATTTTATTTTATTTGAAATACCATCAAGATTTACAAGGACAGTCCAAGCATCATTACATAGTATAAAACAAAGTCCCCTACCGCATCTGTCTGTTTGTCTGTTCGCGATAAACTCAAAAATTATTGAATGAATTCTTAAGCGGTTTTTATCAGTGGATAAAGTGATTCACGAAGAACGTTTTGGTATATAATTTGTCAAGAATTTTTTTATGATTAGGGCGGAACAACGTCTGTCGGACCCCCTAGTATATATATATAGACTCTATAGAAGTGCAATCTTAATTATAGGTGCTTACTACGAAAAAAAAAAGAAAAAAAAACAAATTACAACGCCTATCGGACCCCCTAGTATATATATATATAGACTCTATATAAGTGCAATCTTAATTATAGGTGCTTACTACGTATTATATGCGTAACTTAATGAAATGGTTAAAATAAAAAAAGAAAAAAAAACAAATTTTCATTTTCTTGTTATCTTAAATTTCTTTATATTTGCGGAGACTATTTGTGAATATGTCTAGATCTGAGGTTTTAGATTTGGAATTATAAAGCGATATCATTTTATTAATCGAGAGCAAAGGTCCAAAATTATTTGGAAATAACTCGTAGCGAAAATATTAAAACGTGACGCTCTAGGCAACTTCAAAGGTTTCTATATTAAACAAAATTCTACTACATTAATGATATAAATCTAATAGAACCTTGTCGTTTTTGTCAACTATGTAAAATATATTGAGCAACAACTCTGTGTTAAAATTTGCTAATAAGGCCGATGCGAAAAATACTTAATTCTATAAATGTGATAGGCTTTTCATTGAAGCATTACGTCATGCAGGCGAGGAATATAAAATGTCGTCATGCTATGATTTCAACACAATATTTACTTGCGTCGAAACTTAGAATAATAACGCATTCTAAGCGTCGAAATGATAATTGTAAAAGTAGAGTTTTCAACGATTGAAACCAATTCTGAGCACTTTATCACTGAATATAAGGCAATTGTCAATTGTAAAACTTATTAAGTAAACAAATGTAGAACGTAATATTCTATAATGGATTTGAAACAGTCTGATATAAGTACATCATAAAACTGACATATTCTCTATAATTATTTAACTAACTTACTTAAAGTAAAAATCTACCACCAAGCAACTACTGGTGTCTTCAGGTGTTGCATTTAGCAGGTAATTTCTCCTTTTGTCATTTTCTTTTATTTTAACTTATACATACAAAAGTAAACCTTATTACATTTACTCAACATACATTGTGATTACTCAAAAGGATTTTGAGGACGCAACGTTTTCGATGAAATCTCCCTGACCGTTTGAATTTTTCCGACTTGTCCAACAATTATCGTTATATTTTAATCAATCTACACAAAACCTTAACAAATTTATATACTAAAACGTTCCTCATGAATTACTTTATCCACTGGAGAAAACTGTTTGAAGATCCGTTCAGTAGTTTTTGAGTTTATCGCGAACAGACAGACAGACAGACGCGGCAGGAGACTTTGTTTTATACTATGTAAGAATATAAGGCAATTGTCAATTGTAAAACTTATTAAGTAAACAAATGTAGAACGTAATATTCTATAATGGATTTGAAACAGTCTGATATAAGTACATCATAAAACTGACATATTCTCTATAATTATTTAACTAACTTACTTAAAGTAAAAATCTACCACCAAGCAACTACTGGTGTCTTCAGGTGTTGCATTTAGCAGGTAATTTCTCCTTTTGAATATTATTTATAACCCTTATCGAATATATTGTCATTATAATAAAGAAAATAAAGTATATACGATGTGACTAGGTAGAATGTACCTCTGAATATCTGATCTCTCCTGCTTGTGATGTCAAAAGTTTCTTTAATTAAATTTTTCCTTAGTAAAATCTCCCGGTCATCACACTTCGAAATTTTAAAAACAAAGGTGAACCCGAGAAAGTTTTCTTACGGAAAAATCTGGCAGCGTCAGTTAATTGTTAATCACCTCTCCTTGTGTACAAGGAATAAAGGGTGGATTATTTGAAGTTTCAAAAACTTGGATAATCCTTTCTTATCTTGAATGCAGACTTCAAATTGAAATTGCAGGACTTTACAAAATCTTATTTCAACATTCAATAAACTTTCATCCAAGAGTCTGTTCTAATGATTTATTGTTGGGATTTGGATACTGCACTGCATTAATTATTTAGGAAAATAAAATCCAGAATCACGAGAGGTTTTATATTTATTTATCGCCAAATATAGAATACCATTAGACACATACGATTTATTATCGAAAATCAAATAATTAATCCGTTACATCCGAAAAAGACAGCTAATAAAATTACAATGAAGAGCTAAAACACAGACCCGGATAACCGGTTACGTATACCCGAGTAAGCCGGATATGTAACCGGGCAGACCGGCCTACCCGGGTAGGTTTTATTTGTAAAGTAAATGGGAAAGTTATTAAGTAAACGAGCGTATAATTTGGTTAACTCAACTGACTAATGTTGTTTTATGTTTAAATAAATTATTCCCGTTGTTTTTCTTATCCGGGTGAGCTTTTCCTCTGTTTCCATGTTTTAAAATAAGAAGGGAAAACACTGAAAAATAGTAATTATCGATGTTTATAAGTTTTTTTTTGTATTACGAATAAAACAAACTAGAACAGACAAAACTCTAATCAAACCCGAGGTCAATATAGATGTTCACATACGTGGTTGAGTTTGAACTTCTGCGGTGACAATCAATAAACAGAGAGCTATTTTCTTACGACAATTATTAAATAAACTAGCTAACCCGCGCAACTTCGTCTGCGTAAAATCAGTTATACCAGTTTCTATTGTATTTCCAAACTCGAAAAATCTTAAAAACCTAGAACCCGACTGTAGCGACACCAACCGTTTTAAATTGTGTAACCAAACAGTTCAGCGACCCACTCAAACACATAATGTTTTCCTAGTACCCTCTAGATAGCTTCTGTGCCACTCACTCGCCCCACCTACTATTCTCATAGGCCCAGCGGCAGCGATAACGCAATAATTTTACCAACTTGTAGTTTTTATTTCGCATTATCTTCTGGCCAACTTTATCAATTAACATGCAGTACAAAATAAACATTATCTCCATGAAATCTCCATTTTTATTTAGCTATTTGTTTTTGTAAGTGGACTTTTTTGTAAAGCTAAAGGTAATGAATATTTTTGCTACAAATTTAATCGTTTGTTTCAAACCATTTAAGCGGCGTATTTAAGCAAACCATTGTTGCCAATTTTAATTACATTTATTGTGATTAATATAAATATTTGCCAAAATAATAAGTTAGCACGGAGAGATAATACACCTTTCTACTTTTATCTACTTTTACATTTCAGACATAATTTTTAAAATAAGATCAGTAGGACCAAGGATTATTAACCCGAGCATCCAAACTTTACCTTTCTTTACAATATTAGTATAGATATAGTATTGAATGGCAACTGCAAACGCCTAAACTAATTATTCTAATCGTAAATTTACAACCCTCCATCCAACAATTCCAATACTCATCAGTATTTGGAAAACAATTTTTATCAAATATCGAAACAACACATGTCCTGACAAAACTCTATTAGATACTTTTGAGACTTATTTTATATATCTCAATATAATATTGTGTAGGTTTATGTTATCTAAAAAAATCTTCTGAACTTGATTCTGGGATCACTCATTGTTTAGCAACGCCTTAATAGGGAATTTTTTGAAAACAAAAATTAAATATTGCCGGCGTCTAACCTAACACCCAGTAGTAACAAAATATGGAGCACAGTGACAAAAATTGAGTCAACTAATTTTTGTTTTCAAAAAATTCCCTATTAAGGCGTTGCTAAACAATGAGGTTAGACGCCGGCAATATTTTGACAGGACAATCATTACTCATTTTTGGTTCTAAATCAATAAAAAAAATAGATGCATAATATTTGACCTAATTATCTCGAGAAAAGCATAACTGATTTTCACTCAACATCAGTTGATTTACACAAAAAGCTCAATGATTCATCGTTTTCAATATGCGCTGCCACGCAGTTCGGCCCGCGTCCTATACCTCGACACGCGCCCCGCTTGCCATTGTTCGACCGAGCGGCATTCCAGGGATAAGCAGTTACGTAATGGTTAACCTTGAAAAGTTCCTATTTAATTCTGTTCATTGAACCTAGATGTAATTTTTTACGTTTAAAGTATCGTTCCCATACTTTTAAAAACATACTTTATCTAAGATTCTCTTTGTTGTGTATTAGTATTAGTTTTAATATTATTATTTTATATGTTAAATTTGACCATGAACTACCCCACTATTGAAGGGTGTTAACCTTTCCACGGTCACCTGGCATATGTCAGAAATATGAATATGAGAAGTTGTATGTCAAAGATGTGCACTGGCTTGCATTTTTGGCTAATTTGTCTTTTTTTTTATAGTAGCACGGCAAAATCACTGCACTGTACCTGATGGTAAGCACAGTACAATCCAAAAACAATTGCGACCACCGAGTGACACAGTATCCATCGCCGGTCGCCGCTGTCATGCCGGCCTGCGAAAAGCTGGGTATGCACAGTCTGATCCCGAAACGCGACCCGCAAAAGAGAATCACTATGACGGGCTTTTTCGCCATATATATGGTGGTTGCGACCCAATCAGGCTATAAAACCCTAACACCCCGCTTTGGACATTGCCTCGTTCGTTATTCAGCAGGGTGCACCACGTGCAGGTGAGGTTGGCTTGGATGTCTCCAGTCTTAGATGTTGTTTGATACCCCTTACATCCCAATAACACAAAGAAAATGTCATTAAAATCCATCAAGAATTTCATGTACCACAAATTTTTGACCATTGTCATTTACACTGGATTACTCTTTGCGTTTTATGGGACTAAATTACTCTATATGTTACTTTATAATATTAGTTACCACTGTGTCATGTTTCGTTCAGTGGTTCAAAATTTCAAAATTGGTTCAGTACTTTCAAAGTGATGTGCGGACACAGAAAAAGACAGAACGACGGACAAAAACTCTAAATAAGATATTTTTGGCTCCTATATCGATAACAAAGCTCACCCCGATTATAATTTTCATAAAAATATTTAATGTACAGTATTGATCTAGCCACCGATTGATATGTATAAAGATTTTAAATAATAAGTTCATAATTGTTTTTCTCGTTAAACTCATTAGAGGTTGAGTATATATAGGAAAATGACCGCGAAATTGATCAAAAGTATAATAACATACAAACTACATACATTTATACCCAAAATATATACATTTCATTTATGTTCAAAATAAGACTGTTAGGTGTAACTTATTAAAAAAGTTTTGTTCAATGTAACACATCTACACAGCACAACACTACAAAAAAAAATTGTCAAAAAATCCAAAAAAAAACCTAATCACCTAGAGATATAAAATATACTTTACGAACTATTCACATATCACACACCACATATTCATTAAAAATTTCAATAAAATCGGTCCAGCCGTTTCGGAGGAGTTCGAACACAAACACCGTGACACGTGATTTTTATATATTAGAATAAAGATATGAATGAATGTGCGTGAAACGCTGCAATTAAAGTATTTAAGTTGATAATTCTTAATACTGTATCCATCTAAATAGCTTACAAATTGTATGTCACCTTTTTTTAGAAAATATAATTCGATGAAAACTCCTAGGCGGCTTGACTTTTTCCGACATGTCCAACAATTATCGTTATATTAAAACCCAACCCAACCCAATACGTCCAAATAGTTTTAAAATTGTATGTCCCTTTTTTTAGAACATATAATGAGTATAGTGGGCTATCCGTAAAAGATAGAAATATCACAGACATTTTTTGTAGATCTATATTGTCTCTGTTTCATTATTTACACCTGGCTAAAAAGAAAAAGAAAAATGTATCACGTCATTGTCATTATAATATTAAGTCGTCAATACATTTTTCAATGGACGTCATTTTCTTTTATTTTAACTTATACATACAAAAGTAAACCTTATTACATTTACTCAACATACATTGTGATTACTCAAAAGGATTTTGAGGACGCAACGTTTTCGATGAAATCTCCCTGACCGTTTGAATTTTTCCGACTTGTCCAACAATTATCGTTATATTTTAATCAATCTACACAAAACCTTAACAAATTTATATACTAAAACGTTCCTCATGAATTACTTTATCCACTGGAGAAAACTGTTTGAAGATCCGATCAGTAGTTTTTGAGTTTATCGCGAACAGACAGACAGACAGACGCGGCAGGAGACTTTGTTTTATACTATGTAATGATATTGATTTAAAGCTTTCTAATCTTAGCTGTGTTGTATTACAAAAAACAATACCACAACAAATAAAATGTAGGTGTTGTGTTTATGAATCGTAAATCAAACTACACTGTGTGGCTTCTATAATACAACTGGTTTATTTAGATATACCTACATACTAATTGACTATCATATACAACATGCCCCTTTTCAAATAATGAAAGCTTTATAACTATAACTATTCAAATACTTAACTATAACTAATAAAGAATACTAACATATGATTACTAATTGTAATAAGCTTAAAAATATAACATTTACTTTTATAATGTATATAAATGTGTCTATAAAAACATTGCTCTTACAATAATATCTTATAACAAACATGAAACAATAATGTCTTTCATTTTCTTTCTATTTATGAAAGTATCATGTTATAGTATGTATATATACTTCTATTTCTTTTCTTTTTTTTTTGTATTGCCATGTAAATTTTAACAATTATATCGATCGGGTGGACGAACCTGCCTACCAGAACGGGTTTTGTAATATGTTTGACATAGTATTGGGTCGGATGCAGGCAGGAGCGTTGACTGTACGTTATCCTTACTGGCTATATCAGGTGTTATGTCCGGTTTATAGTGCCAGTCTTCTTCGTCAAAGTTAGTTTGACACTCATGGCGCTTATCAATGGGCTTTAGGTTTAATTTCGGTTGGTTTTCACTTCTGATATGTTGCCTGTTGCGGCGATAAGTTATACAACAGTAGGTATCGATAAATGAGAAAAAACTAAAAACATTTTCATTGATTTTTAATTTCGTTAAAGTTTTCGAAGAATATAAGAAGAAAACTATTTCGATATAAAATCTTTTGTTTTTAGTAAACGAGACACACAAATCAGACGCGTTTGCTGTTTGACAGTACAGCGAGTTGCATTCTCGATGAGGGGTGTCGATGAAAATGGATTAAATTAAAATTTATTAAATTAAGTACTGAGTATTTGTCAATATAAATGCCATTCTTGTCGAAAGAAATTCATTAAAAAGAGCATGAATTACACAAAGTATTTATAGGATTACAACACATGTGAAACTAGGACTTGAATGAAGATTTCCAGAAATATTTTGGATGTTTATTTGAACCTCAGGAAAATTAATGACACTAAAATGCTCTGGTCATTATAGTGCCTTAAATACTTTTCTTTTTGAGCAATGTCAAGGTGCCGAGGTAAAATTAGCAAAACTCAATTAAATATAAAACAAAATTTGTAACTAATTTATTCCTAATTAGTTATCAAAATGGGTGGATGGATTTTGTTGCGTATGCCGTCTGCAAATAATAACAATTAGAGCCAGCTTCATATCAAGCTGGCACGAAAATAAGATAAATCATTGAATACGAATCCACTAATGGGCGAAAATCTATTGTTGCATGTTAGCAGTATTGATCATAAAAAAAAGATTGGCCGATTTTCATCGTCAGCAACGATTTATCTTGTACATACTAACTTGATATCGATTTTCTGAATAACAAAGCGCGTAGGTATGTTCTTCTGGCACCATGAAAACACTATCGAAACATAAAAAAATATAAGCATGGGAGTACTCTCAAGAAGATTGAAGTATTTCTATTATGTTATTATATGCTAGATTCTTGACTATGTGGGATGGTGGATCCAATCCATCAATATAGCAAGAGTTTATATTATTAAAACTGAATATTAAATACTGATAACCCTATGTCTTGACATTGGAAGATTCAGAAATGTACGCAGAAGGCGTCGCGTTGTGACAAATGAGATGTGCTCTGTGGATGCGGGCGCGGAGTATAAATTCGACTGTCAAGTGACAAATAATGAGGCAACGGGTGAGTGATTAGTACTCGTATGCATTTATATGACTCAATTACTGAGTTTTCAATGGTTTTACAAACGCTTGTCAAGCATTTGAATTAGTTATATATTGATAGGACTGTAACCAAGACATTGATGCTAATTTGTTGATTTTTTTATGAATTGCATGTGGTTAACTACAAAAAATTGACTTACTTGAAGCATACTAAAACAAAAACAGTGTGTACACGCGGAGGAAGTAAATTTTTCTGACTTACGTGTATTAAATTATACACCTATATGTGAGAATGTAAATTAAATTGAAAGTGTAAATTATATGCTGCACGAAATCCCGTAGTATAAATACTTAACTGTACATTTATTCATTTTGGAATACTACTAAACCCAGACAGACACTTATACATGCTTACACGTACACACAATGTCCGTGATAGAGCCACGCTGAAGTTATCACTGGTTTCAGCATGAATGGGTCGGCTCGTCCGGGGTACTACCACCCGACCTACAGAAACACCGACGTGAAGTGCTTGCATTGTTGCGTTTATTTCGGTCATCGAGAGCGCCGGAGGCCCAACTCCCTTGCCCTTCCTCCTCTCCCTTCCCCCTTCCCTTCCTCCCTCCCACAACACAGCCTGGCTACGCACTTGCGACTCCCATGGTGTTGTAAGTGTCTATGGACGTTGGTGATCACTTAAAATCAGGTGACCCATCTGTCCGTTTGCCTCCTATGACATAAAGAAAAAAAACAAATATATACCGTACTTACGCTTAATGTGTAAAGCAAATTATTCTCTGGCATAATAAAAAAAGAAATTAAGGATATATTATAATAATTCGAATATAGTTATTATATTATATGATGAAATAATAACAAAGATAAACAGCGCGATTACATGTAAAAATGTTATAGAAACAGGGGTCGATCGAGATTGCCTTTTACACGATAGTAAGAAATATTCAGAACTTTATGGATAGTTGAACGGATTTAGTAACTTGAAGGAAGCAAACAAAACTTCGCAATAGTGGAGAAAGTCTTGATTTATATATATAGCCTGTCATATCAAAAACACAGTGTCCGTTCATTTGCAATTTACGTTTCGAACATATCGTTGTTATTGTGTGTTCCGCTGTTGCCGTGATGGAATAATACTCGTATTTGAAAATAAACGCAAACATATCTAAGAAAAATCGAACGACCGGAAAACAAATTAACAACTAAATTAAAAGCGGCATATCTTTGTTATAACATTAATTTGAATTCTAAGCAACATGGAATATATAGATCTTCATACTAACCAGTATTAAAAATTGAAATTAAAGTTATTGTAATATGTAAATTCAAATTTAAAAGTTATTGTAAATTTTAACAACCACGCGACTTAAGTACGAGAGAAAAGTCGGTAAGTAAATGGACTTAATACATTCAAATGATTTTATTAGTCACTGTTTATTTACATTACTTTCTACGCGGACGGAGTCACGAACACAGCTATTTAGGTAATGTATAAAACAAGTTACTATATTTTAAGTAAATTAAGCCGACTCAATATGACTGCCACTAAACTGTTACGATAAATTACCTAAATAATTAAATATTATCAAATACGATAAAGTAGATACTCGTTTAATAAATTATGTAAAATTATGTATGTTTGTAATTTAGTAGATAATTAATAAATTAATTTAATTTAATTATATGTATAGCAATAGATAGATATTTTAAGTTTATGTTTACGCGCGACTTAAGTACGAGAGAAAAGTCGGTAAGTAAATGGACTTAATACATTCAAATGATTTTATTAGTCACTGTTTATTTACATTACTTTCTACGCGGACGGAGTCACGAACACAGCTATTTAGGTAATGTATAAAACAAGTTACTATATTTTAAGTAAATTAAGCCGACTCAATATGACTGCCACTAAACTGTTACGATAAATTACCTAAATAATTAAATATTATCAAATACGATAAAGTAGATACTCGTTTAGAATATATATTACCATAAAGCGTCAGTACTACAGATCTAACTTTTATATTAAAATAACAGATAGTTCTTTTACGTGACAAGGCAAACGAGAAATGTTAGAGATGAACATGAAACATTAACCCTAATTGAAGTAAACGATTACCTCAACATAATTAAATTTATAAATATTCTATAAAACATTTGCAATAAATATTTAAATAAAAAACATAAAATAAGACTTTTCAAAATGTTTATTAAGAAAAACAATATATAAAAATAATTTTGCATTTCATGCAAGTCAAATTCCTCATGTATACGGTATATTTGGAGTCTGAAACTTTTATATGAGATATAAATTGAGTTCGGTTGTAGTCGCTCCAAGAATTCCCTTTGAAAATCAGTCCGGTTGCATCCGTCGGGAAGTTTACTGCGAAATCTGAAGATTTATTGTGGTTTTATGAGTTCTCTTGCATTCTGCTACTCGGTCTGTAACGCGAAGTATTCAAGTGACAGTTCTTTTGTAACTTTATAAGAAGGACTCGATTGAAATAGTTAATGTCAGTACTTCGATTTTAATATTTGCATAGATTTTCAGCTTTAATTTCATCATAGTTTAACACTTAAGCTGAAATATTTTGTTATGTATTTAAAGCAGAGTTCTAGTAGTTGTAGCTTAAAACGATTATTCACTATATGCTTACTGTTTAGTTGTATATTTGTCTTTTTTATTACATTTAAATTACTATTTGCCCGTATTAACGTGTTAAGCGCTAAGGAGTCTGGTTTTTAAGGGCAGATTTCTTTTGCAGAAAGATTTTTAACTTGAAAGTGGTTGCTAGCTAAACAGGCGTTTGAAAAAGCCCTACCCTACCACCACGCTACACTTTCACTACAATATTATCCTTTGCTAAAAGCTCAGGTTTATTATAGGGATTCGAATCTACGTCAATTTAAGAGGTGCTATCAAACGAGCTTTGAAATTGCCACGATTCTCTGACTTGCATCTAAATTATGACTAAATCATAAACTAAATTGTATCAAATTACGATCACACCTCTCTCCCTTTATATTTTTAATTCCAAATATCTTAACGGGAACCCAACAAAATATGACGAAAAAAAAACGCGCTGTCTAAACACATTACCACTGAACCTCAGTGCTTAAAAGTCTTCAAGTGAGTGTATAACAAAGGCTTTTTTGGCATTAATGAAAACGGAACACACTCTGCCTACACCCTTAACAGTTCAGTAACCGTGAAAATAGTTAATCACACACGAGAATCCGCCTTTACCACTCTTAAAGCTCGTTTGACTGCGACAACTGCCAACAGCAGGCATACAAACACATACTGGACAATATAATACGTACATCAAAACAAACAAAAATGAACCTTATCTCCTACACAGTAAGTTGTAATAGACAGTATTTAATAAAATCTCTTAACGCTACCCTCGGAATTTCAATATTTCATTCCTAACGTGCATTACTTGCCTTTCAATGTAACATTTAAAAAAATATGTTAAACAAATTTAAACCCTAAATTTTGTACGATAAGATAAGGATTAATTTTAACAAAGCAGTATGTGTAAATATTCTTTGAAAAGGATTTTAAAGAGTAAAGCTTTTCTTGTGAGTATTTAATGAAAAATATAACGCATGAGGTTTTTATAAATATCGTTTCTAGTACCTATATACTTCATTTTCGCTTAAGTCTGAACTATATTTTGTATATTAATTGGTTTACTCACAAAATAAGTAGCGTAGTGTCGTATAGTTGATAAATTTCATTAATAAACAGAAAATAAAATTAAAAAAGAATATTTCAAATCCGACACGTATTACTAAAGGTTAGTACGTTCAAACAGACAAACCTCCAATTTTAATAATATTATGTGATATACAACTATTTTTCGTAAAATTAAATTAAAAAGCTACGAGTATTTGAACAAAATATATTATGAACGCAAGTGAACTCATCAGTAAATAGAATTAAAAAAGAATATTTCAAATCCGACACGTATTACTAAAGGTTAGTACGTTCAAACAGACAAACCTCCAATTTTAATAATATTATGTGATAGACAACTATTTTTCCTAAAATCAAATTAAAAAACTATTTGAACAAAATATATTATAAACGCAAGTGAACTCATCAGTAAATATTAGTCAAAACTGCAACAACAATCTATGAAAGTTAGGCATCATACACTCTAGCGTAAAAAAACTTTACGTTGTTTTGATGTGTTCTAGAAGCATACCAAAAGTCACGAGTTGAAAGAATAACCGATTAAATTATTCCATAATGCGTTGCATTATAGTACACGCAATACTGTAGGGGAAAAGGGATATTTTTAAATAACATTTCTTTATATTTTAATGTTGGTGCATGTCTTAATTTAAACACCGAGCGCTGGACTCTTAAAGCAGAGGTGTGTAACATGTAATTATACACGAGTATTTGTGACTATACAAGCGCTTTGAAATCACCGCAAATAGGACTAGTAGTTCCTGAGATTACCCCCTACAACGTCACAAACTTTACCTCTTTATAATATTTGTTACGGACAGGTGAGTTGTCAGGTCTCCATGTAAATAATTGGTTAATGGGTATTTCTATGTACTACGAACAGAGGTGTTGTCATGTTTCTGCATATCTCTCTACTAATGTAATGTACCTAAATGTAATGTTTGTATAATAATAATAAATACGATATATGTGTATGTTTAATGTGTCTGTTACAGATAGACGAGCTATTATTAGCTATTATCTATGTGTATAAATTTGTTTATGTAATACGTACAGATAAACTGTCGTATTTCCTACGTAATTGATATTAATGTACAATATGTCTTATGTGATATTTAAAAATATCACTCATGTAATAATTCAAATATAACCGCCAACACGGTTATTATTATTATTTTTATATTATACGGAACCATCACTGAAAATATAATGTGAATTTATGTAAACTATTTAAATGTATGGCTGAACGTGCAGCATTAAGGCACGTATAATGTACTAATTGTAAGACTATAATTGTAGTGTTAAATTGAGGAAAAATATGTATTGTCACCGGCTCGTTATACACGATTAAGCTACCTGTAAAGAATCCTGAAAATAAATATACAGTCCATTGAAGCTCTACCACTGTGTTATTGAAGAAACCGGAAGGTTAACATCTGAACCCAACAATATTAGTATAGAATTATAGATGATCAACTTGATAACCAATCAGTATTTATAGGCTAGTCCATGCCTTAATGCCTTGATAATTATTTTGTTATCATTTCCTCAAGAATATATATTATGTACAGGGGAAAAAACATAGGCACTACACTGGTCGTTCATTTCGCTGTGGTAAGAAAACACATATCACTGAAGAGGTAGCGCTTCCAAAAACTTTCACAATCATCATTATCATCAGCCCGTCGAAGACCCACTGTAGGGTCATAGGCCCACTATCGAAGGATAGTGACTGACAACTTAGAACTTTATATTAAATGAAGTAGTCCTGTAGTTGTTGGAATTTGACTAAATAATCCATTAAAATTGTACCCTACAAGATAGGAAAAGCTCAATATCTCGAGTAAAATCGATCTTAGAGATTTGGTTTGAAATTAGATTTCCTACAAATATTTATAACATTTTTCTCGTATACTTAATCTATACTAATATTACAAAGAGGTAAAGTTCGTGAGTTTGTGATGGTGTGACGCTTCTATTACATTATTAAGGTTTTAAGCTATAGAAAAATGTAACAAATGAAATAGAATAAAAATTAAGTATTTTGAAAGTAATAAAACTGTACGCCTTTTAAAGTAAATGTTGTCTCGACTCCGCTCGAGGCACATGGTCTGTTCTGATTGGTCGTTATGTGAATTACAATATTCTTAACTTTTATCAGATTATTAAGGCTTTTAAGTCATGGAAAAATGTTATAAATCAAATAAAATTAAATTAAGAATTTAGATGAAGACAAATAATATTATGTGTGCAAACAATAATCAACTCGACTTATAGCTTCCTATATATATATATATTATTAGCGTTATGTCGGGGAGAACGTTATTCCCGTTGACATCGTCATTAGTGGGCGTCATTCGGGTAAAATGCGAGCACAAAACACAATGTAGAGTGTTTCATGTATTTTAATTTAGATTCAACAATAGTTTTACACTATACAATGATATCGTTGCAAAAATTAACAACTACGACCGAGCAGCGAGTTCGGGGCACCGATCTTACTTTAATCACCGAATATAATAATACTCTCATCAACGATCCAACTCGATCTGGTGCTACCAAACGAATTTCCCATATAAAACTGTCCACCTTCTAAAAGTAAAGATGGCGCCTCGACCACGCTCGAGGCATTAGCTCTGCTCTGATTGGTCATTACGTAAATTACTTTGTATGTAGCTTCTATTACATTATTAAGGTTTTAAGCTATAGAAAAATGTAACAAATGAAATAGAATAAAAATTAAGTATTTTGAAAGTAATAAAACTCTACGCCTTTTAAAGTAAATGTTGACTCGACTCCGCTCGAGGCACATGGTCTGTTCTGATTGGTCGTTATGTGAATTACAAGATTCTTAACTTTTATCAGATCATTAAGGCTTTTAAGTTATGTAAAAATGTTATAAATCAAATAAAATTAAATTAAGAATTTAGATGAAGACAAATAATATTATGTGTGCAAACAATAATCAACTCGACTTATAGCTTCCTCCGACACGGCCGTCCTGACGAATTACACGCCCTCGTGTAATG